>JAJJMA010089174.1:0-41646 GCA_023529015.1 Papaver nudicaule
CTACGAAAGTACCCAGAGACGGTACATTGTTTTTCCAGGTAAAAACAAATCCAAACTGCATTCAGACCCGGAAGGGAAATCCGTTGATCAAAAAAATTATAGATCAATGATAGGCAGTTTGTTATATCTAACGACCACTAGACCTGATATATCTTTCAGTGTTAGGTGTTGAGCCAGATATCAAGCCGATCCTAAGGAATCATATCTCAAGGCTGTTAAACGTATCATATATTACGTAAAAGGCACTATAGATTTCGGTCTATCCTTTGTGATGAATTCGAAAAATTGTCTTGTGGCATACTCTTATGCTGACTGGGCAGAATGTGCCAGATATCAAGCCGATCCTAAGGAATCACATCTCAAGGTTGTTAAACGTATGTTACGTAAAAGGCACTGTAGATTTCAGTCTATCCTTTGTGATGAATTCGAACAATTTTCTTGTGGCATACTCTGATGTTGACTGGGCAGGATGTCAAGATGATAGAAAAAACACTCATGGTGGTTGTTTCTATGTCGTACAGAATCTGGTTGCCTGGCACAACAAGAAGCAAAATTCCCAATCACTCTCTACATGTGAAGCTTAATATATTGTTGCAGGCGCATGTTGTACTCAACTACTATGGATGAAACAGATGTTGGTAGATTATGGTATTGATGTACAACAAATGACTGTTTTATGTGACAACTCCAGTGCAATAAGGTTGACAGAAAATCCAGTAGAACATTCACGTACTAAACATATAGATATCAGATTTCATTTCATTAGGGAACTTACAGAAAATAATATTATCAAACTAGAATATGTTCCTACATGACGTCAACTAGCTGATATTCTCACTAAACCCTTGAAACGTGAGACTTTTGAAAATTTGCGTAAAGCAATTGGAATTATCAGGGTTCACTAAAAATAAGTCATGATCCTTGTACATAGTGTTGAATTTTATTTTATGAATTAAAATTTAAATAATAATAAATAAATAAAAACGTGTAAGCACGTTTCCTCACTTTGGCTGAGGATTTTCTGCCGTTCTTGAGAAAATGACAACCAACGGGGGAGAGTTTTGTACGCACTGCAACTCAGTTGGCCATGACAGGAAACTCTGCAAAGAGTTAAAGAAGATGCAAAGCTCTGCTGCAGAGAGAAAACAGAGCAGCTCTGTTTTTGTAAACCCTAAACAGAGTTCCTCTGTTTTGGAAAACAGAGTATCACAACAGCAGAAAAAACAGAGTACCTCTGTTGAAGATGGGTCGCGATGTGATCCTTCTGTAGATATGAAGTGGGTTGCAACAGGGAGATTAATTGAAGATACATGGAAGATACAACCTACACTTATTGATTCTGATGTGGATGATTTATCACAGCAAGAACGAGATGATATTCAAAGGGCTATTGGTAATTCTCTTTTGGAGAATTTTGATCGTAGACAAGGTATTACAGGCAATATTGGTAAGCCAAAACACATGTATTTGAGTTCTCCAGCAGGTGAAGATTCGTTTGAAGAATATGAGGCTTTGCTGGATCATATTTCAGTTGATAGTGATCATTCTGATCATGATCATCACGATAATCAGGAGGCTTCTCCATTAAAGAACAGGGTTGTTGATCGGGGTTTTGATGAAGATAATGGGCTAGGTAGTAACTCTGAGGGTTCTGTCTCTCCTAAGTCTACCAAATCCATCAGTAGTGATTCAGTTTCTCGCATTTGTGGAGTTCTGGATCATGGGCAATCGAAGACAGGCTCTGGTTTTCATGCAGATTCGGTTCTGGTACTCAATTCTGGTTCGGGAGGAAGTGGTTCTAGTCACACTCGGCCTAACTCGCCTAAACCCAATGACATTTTGGATCATGGGCTTACTAATAAGCCAACTATTTTTTATGGAGATCCGGACGTCCAGGGTATGGGTCCTAACAGGGGTCCAGATAGTACATAGACATTACATGATGGGGCTCCAGCGGAAGTTGCAAAGACTAAGCAAAGGTCTTCTAATACTTCCGTTTCTTCTCAGCCCAATGCTCAAACTAGACGTTCTGAGAGATTAAAACCCCCTACGAAGGGTTTTGATTTAGCGGGAAAACTTTAAGCATCATGTAATATTTATTTTATGAGCTCATTTTTAACGAGAGTATGTTAGTTTTAGGTTTATAGGCAGATAGTAGAACTCATAAGTATTTTTCTAGTCTGTTTTTGCGTTTCAGTTATTAGGCCTACATTTTGTTGTTAGGGTGGGTATATATATAGTTGTTACTCTTGTAATTTTCCCCTCAAGAAATTGAATGACCGATTAACAATGGGGGAGAGTTCTTTTGTGAACTTGTGCTTAATAGAAATATATCTTTAGGGGAGCGTGGTTGTGGAATATACAGGGAATATAACTCATATCTGCTTATATCTTTTATATTTCCTGACAGGTTACTTGTGCTGATTTATATATATATATATATATATATATATATATATATATATATATATTTTATGTAACTTGTCGAAATGCTGACCCTTATGAATGCAATCATTCGTATATGTTGAATCGAGTTTCTCGGAACTTGAGCATTTATCTCGAACCCAGATATTTTTGAGACCCTTTGTCTATTATTTTTGACAAAAGGGGAGAAATATTGATGGCTTGACTCGTCCAGTGCTTGGTCTTTGATAGTAAGCAGTGTCATATGGGGATAAAAATGCATGCGCGTATATTGAAAACTGAATGAAGGCATTAACTAAGGGGGAGTAACACTAGATGTTACTAATGGTTACTAGCACTGTAGACTTTCGTATTGTGCTGCAGTTGATAACAATACGTCGGACTTGATAGACATCCAAACTTACATTCACGGGGGGTAAGTGTATTGGTTATCATATGATTTTTCAATAGTGCATATCTTGTTTGCAGACTGACATATTTTGCAGGTACTATTGGTGTGTTGTCAAGCTAAGTAGAAGAACTCGAAACGTAGAACTTAGGTTTTCAATTTCTCGTTCATCTAAGTAAAGAGTTTTTGTCACTAAAATTGACAAAGGGGGAGATTGTTAGAGCATGGCTCGGTCAACCTCACAAAGTGTTGGTATGTCAAGCTTAGTTGTCAACTTTAGTGATCAAAACTCGACCGCTAAACAACACACATTAGGAAAGGTCATAATTGAGTTAGCTTTAGGTTGTGGAAGATTTTGGTAGGATTTAGAATCACTATTTGAAGAGTTGAAGAAGACTGAAGATCAAACGAAGACATCCGGCTTCATCATTCAAGAGGTTAGTGAATCTAAATAACGCAATTCCATTATCTTTTACACTTGTGATACAAAAGACAAAAACATAACCTAATGCTTGAGCTTTACGTTATGAATTGATCACTTGTAATCAGTGTGTCATAAGATATAACACCGCTTTATCGCTTGGGATATTGTTGTTGTAGTTATGACGTTCCATATTGCTTAGAGCTTTCTTTTCTTCTCCGTCTCTAAGTAATATAAGGTTTTTTCTAAAACCTTCGAGTTGGATATAGCAGTTGTGATGTTGTCTCGGTGGTATTACGAGATTTAATCCATCACAGTATTGTGTCTCGACTTACCTAGTCTGACTTTGTCAGATTGATTAGCACGTATTTGTATGAGCTAAATGTAAGAGAAATCGTGACTCACACTTATGTTGTGTAGACTCGATATACTATTGTTCTGAGTTCGAATACTACGTCATGGTTTGGCTCTAATTACTGAAGTTCTAGATCATTTATTTGATTCTTTATATATATGAACATCTTGTATGCCAATATCACACTTTTAGATTTCAAAACCATATTCTTGTTATCTCATCTTATGGATTTTCAGAGTTCGAAACCTCAATGTAGGTTTTGGTAAAACTAAACTTTGATTTCGAAACCATAATCTGGTTTTCACATCCATGAGCTATTCGGTCCAAAAATGTGACCAATGAGAGAACATGAGTTCGAAACGATGTTTGATGGCTAACAGTGACTTGAGAATCGAGACCAATGTGTCTTGACCATGTGAGTTCTAAAAGACCCTGGGGTTTCCTAAAGGTTTATGTGAACCGGGAAATATAACCCGTGTGTCAAGGACAAAAAGGTGTGATGCTGAAACGTCTCTTGACCACATGGACTCTCAAGTTCGACACCAAACATTTGTGACGAGACTAATATGTGTTTCTTGTTTCGAAACCTTAACCAAGGTTTTGTTAAAACAAAATCTAAAGTTCGAAACCCAACATTGGTTTCGCTATATGAAAACTTGATTTGGGAACCTTAATTCGGTTCTAGTCATATATGAACTTCAGGATCCGAAACCTTAATTTGGTTTCTGCCAAACAGTATGTAGATTTCGAAACCTAAAAATGGTTATCTCAGAATGCGTATTTTCGAAGTTCAAACTCTACAATTTTGATTTGTGCTTCAACGAATTAATGAGTTTGACATTCTCAGTTTGAAGTTTGAATTCGTTCATCTCCAATGTGCAACTAAGTTGGTTTGAGTCATTGTCAGAAATAAGGTTAGTCGCTCTAGTTAGTAGACACATGATTTCTGATCAATACTGTACGTGATTAGACCTTCGTATGGATATACTACTCGATCAAATATTCATTTGATTTATCATTTGATGTTTTGATTTGAATTCTTGGATATCATTAACGTGATCATCTATATTGGAATCGAGAATTCAGGAGATTCAACATTTTGATATTACTCGATGAATCATGCACCGTACTTTATTGGTATATCTTTTTGTATGATTCAGAATGTCCATTGAACCTACGTGTTCACTTAAGCCTAACACACAAGGCTTGTCCTCGTCTGTTATGATACGTTTATGCGGAACGTTGAGCCACGTTGGACCAGATCCCACTTCCACCTAGGATCGTTCTGGCCCGTCAAGCAAAGCCTAGGAAGTGATGTCGACATTATCAAAGCTGATGGCGACATTTGGAAGTAATAATACCTTAAGGATATTTTCGAAACAAAAGAACACGTTTTCGAATTGAGTTATTTCTCATGGAGCATATTTGGTAAGCACCGTATTTCAAATTAAATGAAATATCCAAATATACCTTATGAGTATTATTTACTTTGATTGATCTAGGCCAAACATTTATCGAAATATATTTTTCATTTATGAAATATATTTTTCTTTAATGTAAATGCTAGAGTATTAGATCTCATTAAATGATATGACTCTAGGTGAGGTATTTTGGAACATATGTGGAAATGTACTTTAATGAATTTCCGAAATTAAGTTAGCCTCATTTCAAAGCTAAGCCTTAGTCAATATAAATAGGAGTGGTATCTCTCCTGAAAGCTTTGTCCCTCTACCAAGCTCTTCATCGTAACTGATAGCTTGTGTTTATTCACTTTTCCTTTTAGTTACCTTTACGCTTTTGCTTTCGGTTTGGATTAGTGCAAGTCTTCTCTTGGGGATCACGAAGCTTAGAAGTACCTCTTACGGGAAACTAGTTTATGTTTACTAGTCTTCTTTGTATTGTACTCGTGTTCTGTTCTATCACGTCTATCAAACCTTGTAATCTTGTTTATTATATAGTCCTTCTATTCTGCTATAAGGTCACTCAAGATTGTTGTGATTAGAACATACTCTTTATCTTTTAACCTAGATTTGTCAGCAAGCCGCTTTCGGTTTGTGTGCCTAAATTATAGATATTGATTGGAATCAAGATTGTTGTTATTTGATTTATTCTTGCAGGTACAATGTTCTTCACGGTCATATCACATTGTACTTGCTCCAGCTATTTGCTTGATTCCAAATGGGACGACAAGGTTGTTCTTTCGAGAGTTTTGGTTTTGTAACCTTGATTGATATCTCGAGGGGTTTATTACCAAGTAAACTTAAATATCCTCGCTCTTGGTGTAAAACGACTTCGGTGAAATATCTGTTAGTTTCCAAGGACATCATCTAGCGATTTGACCTGCCGTTATTTGGTTGTTGTCCATAAGGTTGTAATCGTCCGATTTGAGGTAGGGTAGCGATAGTCCTCGCGACAGGCTGTGAGGTAAATCTTGCGTAAGACAGTAAAAGACATTTTTTTGCGTAGGGGAGTACATGTGCGTGACCACCTTGTTGTGGTTGGAGGCATAGGAATACTGAGGGGAAATCTTTCTGACTAATAGTCGTATTAAGGTCATATTGTCTACACCATCTAGTCCAAATCTGAGAGTAGGTGTGTTAGCGGCTTGATTCTTAAGAGTATTCAAACTGGATTAGGTCCCGGTATTTTCTACGAGTTTGTAGTTTCCTCGTTAACAAAAATCTTATGTGCGTGATTTTGATTTTTGTATTGTTCTGTTATTTACTGCAAGCAATATTATATACATATATTCTTTGTTCCGCAAAAGAAGAGATTTGGTGGTGTACTCGGTACCCTCGACTTTTCACAACTTAGGTTATCACAGATTTGGATATTGATTTTTGGGATCGTCCATATCTTACCATAAGACTCACGAGCCCAAACGAAAAGTTGGTTGTATTTCGGTACCCCTGCTTTTTCATTTACATAACAGGGAGTTGCCATCATCAACCCTACTTTTCTTCAATTAAGTTTTTTCGTATAATTCTTGTGATTAAATTACTTTAAGAATGTTTAGAAGAAGCGAAAAAAAATGGAAAAATTTATATTAGGCATCCTA
Organism: Papaver nudicaule; assembly: GCA_023529015.1. Classification (NCBI taxonomy): domain Eukaryota; kingdom Viridiplantae; phylum Streptophyta; class Magnoliopsida; order Ranunculales; family Papaveraceae; genus Papaver; species Papaver nudicaule. Next base: position 6,647 of record JAJJMA010089174.1, read on the forward strand.
GTGGAAGAAATCGATTTGTTGTTATTGATGATGAAATGGATGAAATTCCCATGTCAACAGTTCGCGGACTGTATTGTGATTTAAGCCTTTGTTTGCATTTTTACGATAAAAGATATGTGTAATTTGTTTGTCGATCTTGGCAAATGAAATATCATCATGGAACGAAAATCTGTTGGACAAACTATGTAAGGTTTGTTGAGATAAGAATACGAGATATTGCTTATGATGGATTATTAGAAGCATGGATATCCCCAACCATGTAAAGTTGTTTATATGCTAATAAACATGTTGTTATTGCTAATTTGAGCAAATTCAAGACTATTATTTTCTTCTAGGTGATTGAAGTAAATCGAGAGGTCATTTCGAGAATTATTGACTGTCCACTCTTTCAGTTTTAAAATCCTCGACCGGAAGGTAGTAGGTCATCTTGTCTGTGATTTGTTATGCTCAATTAATAAGAGATGTCACATGTACTAATGGGAAACTACCTATTGAGAATATTGATTTCCATCTGATACTATTTGGAAAGATGGCTGCAACAAATCTTATTCTCAGCAACCTTTAAAAATACTTTTGGAGCAAATACATGGTTGAATTCGCTTACTTCCTTCTGGGAAAAAAAAATGAGCCTATTAACATTTGAGGGCTTATCATTCGTCAGACGGTCGAGAAATTTGTAAGTAAAAATAGAGGACTTGGTTTTCCCTGTTCAATAACTAAAATCTGCACTGGCTTCAATATTGCACCTATCGGATCTCCCATCGGTAGTATGAAGTTCCTCAACCAACAAGCCATCACAAGATGAGGACAAGTGATCATTACAGGTCTATTGTTCTTTATGTTGAAGATCCTCGAATTGTGGAGTTGCAAACCAAGGTTAGTCGACTTCAACTGAGAGTCGAAGGTTTCGAAAGACAGGTAGAGTATGTTGTTCTAGAACATCCTGACTTAATTGACAAAACTAAAGACATTGTTGTTGAACATCAAGATGAGATATGGCATGAACTATCTTTTAGTTTTTGTTAATCTTTTTAGTTACCTGAACATTGTTTAAGAAAAATGTTGTATTAAACTTTTAAATAATTAAGATGTTATGTGACTTTGATGCTTGTTTGGCTTACACATATTTTGTGTTATAATGTCGCGAAGATAATGAAACTCACACGAAGTTCTCGTCATAATTTATACATGTTTGTTTTGGGATTTTCCAAATTAGATTATATTCAGCAACCAGTGGCATATAATTCAGCAAAAGGCTCTTTGGCTGATTGGTAATGGCTCATCTGTCGACTTTTGGAAAGACAATTGGTGTGCTTCCTTAGGCTCTTCCATTGGTGAGTTTCTTGACCTTGATACGACTAATATGCAGCATATTGTCGATGAATTTATCTTTGATGGCAGGTGGTTTTTTCCATCTTACATGCCTGAGTTAAATAGTGTCATCGAGCAAGCTATCAATAAGACTCTGTTTGCTCCTCATGAACAAGATAAACTTGTTTGGACTGATGGCAGCAGTGGCAATGTTACGATGCAGTTTTCCTTTGAATCATGTAGGCCAAGATCGTCCATTTCTATAGACTTCAAAGATCTTGGACTGTTAGAACTCCTCCTCGACGAGACGCTACAGTATGGAAATTGCTACATGATAGAGTTGCTACAGATGAAACTCTTCGGTTCCCCAAAGTTTCGACGGCCAACTGTTGCAATTTGTGCACAGTTCCTCAGTGTTCTGAAACTCAGCATCATTTGTTTTATGAGTGCTCTTTTGCTAATGTTCTTTGGAGTTGGATTTGTGTAGTGTTTCAGCACAATCTTAACCTGAACTCTACATCCGACTTATTTGCTTCTGTTAGAAATTTCAAAAGCTGATCTCAAGTGAAGAATTTACTATGGGTTGCGACAGTGAACTATATTTGGATCATTTGGGATTGCAGGAATCAATGCAGATTTGGGCATGTGATTACACCCTCATCAGTTGCGATACGACATCTCCTATCTCTCACTAATGAATCATGTAAATGGGTGTATTTGGGCTATGGTCTAGGGAGTTAACATGCCGAGTTTTGGGGTCAGAAACGCGGGTGTTACAGGTTGGTATCAGAGCTAGTCTGATGCCTTGGCAGACTAGCAGTTAGACTGGTAATGTACTTATGTGTGTCTGAGCTCATATGACATGAGCATTGGTTGATAATTGAGCATGATTGCTTGTTTGTGCGCATATGGTTGTTTTCTCATATGAGTCATTGTGTTTTTATGATCCTTAGAAGATGAATCGATGTAACGATAACGCTGATGTGAACTTGGCGGCAGTAAGTGCAAGCTTTGAATGTTGTTGCACAAGACATAAATGCACAAGTGAATGCTAACCGGAACGCACCTCCACCACCACCTGTGAATCACCGAGCTGAACTGGTGAAGAAATTCTTAGGACAGTGGCCTGAACCTTTCAAGGGTCATCCTGATCCATTGGTTGCAGAAGAGTGGATGCACAAGATCGAGAATATCTTTGCCTTATTAGAAGTTGCTGATGACAACAAGCTGAACCTTGCAGTATACATGCTGGAAGGAGAAGCTACACGATGGTGGGATTTGACTCGTCGTTCCAGGAATGATGGGGTGTTCACTTGGCAGGAGTTTAGACTTGCATTCTTGAGCAAGTATTCCCCCCAAGATGCAAGGAACCAACGTCTGATTGAGTTCATGCAGCTAACTCAATGGAATATGATTGTAGCTCAGTACCAAGCTAAGTTTGATTGTTATCTTAAACATGTTACATTAAGTTTAAGAGAAGGAAAAGTGGTACATTTTACTGCACCACGTATTTTAATGAAACCTCTTATGTCATCTGAGAGATGCGTCAGTCGTCTCAGGGCTAGAAGTTTTTTGTATCATGTGGAGATGTTGGAAGGAGAACAAGAGTCACCAACTGCTGCAGGAATTCTCATTGTAAAAGATTTTGCTGATGTGTTTCCACATGAGTTACCAGGTTTACCACCCAAAAGAGAAATAAAGTTCTCTATTGAGGTTCAACCAGGTGTCTCACCTATTTCTATAGCTTCTTATCGAATGACACCTATATAACTGAAAGAGTTGGACAAACAACTACATGAGCTAGAGGATCAAGGCTTCATTAGATGCAGCACATCACCATGGGGTGCACAGTTTCTAATTTTGAGGAAGAAAGATAGTGCATTACGGTTCTGTATTGATTATCGGCGGTTGAATAGAGTCACAGTGAAGAATAAATACCCTTTACCTAGAATTAAGGATTTGTTTGACCAACTGAGAATCAAAGAGGAATACATACCAAAGACAGTATTTCGTATAAGGTATGGACACTTTGAATTTGTAGTGATGCCATTTGGTCTCACTAATGCACCAGCAGCATTTATGGACCTTATGCATCGTATCTTTAGGCCATACTTAGATAAGTTCGTAGTGGTTTTTGTAGATGATATTGTTATCTACTCAAGGTCTAAATAAGAGCATGAAGAACATCTTAGAACAACGTTAGCATTAGTGAGAGCACACCAGTTGTATGCAAAGTTGAGCAAGTGTGAGTTTTGGCTCACTGAAGTGCAATTCTTAGGACATGTAGTTTCCAGAAAAGGAATCAAAGTGGATCCATCTAATATTGAGCTGTAACTAAATGGGAAAGACCAAAGAATGTGTTTGAAGTACGTAGTTTTCTTGGTTTAGCAGGATACTACAGAAGATTTGTTTTGGATTTCTCTAAGCTAGCAGCACCACTGACAAGATTGACACGCAAGGATGTTAAGTTCAATTGGAGTGATGAGTGTGAAGAGTCATTCACCATTTTGAGGACAAGACTGACTACTGCACCAGTCTTAACCACACCAGTAAGTGGAATTGGATATGTCGTCTATTCAGATGCATCATTGAAGGGATTAGGATGTGTGCTTATGCAGGAAGGTAAGGTTGTAGCTTATGCTTCTAGGCAGTTGAAGACACATGAGATGAATTACCCAACACATGACTTAGAACTAGCATCCATAATGTTTGCATTGAAACTATGGAGACATTATCTTTATGGTGACAAAATTGATATATTTTCTGATCAAAAGAGCTTGCAGTACATCTTTACTCAAAGAGATTTAAACTTGAGACAGAGAAGAAGTATGGAGTTTTTCAAGGATTATACCTACACGTTCTATTATCATCCAGGAAAAGCTAATGCGGTTGCGGACGCATTGAGCAGGAAGTCAAGAGCAACGGTGGGAAGCATGGCTATGCATGCTTGGGATTTGCATAGAGAGATAGAGGAAACTGACATACATGCTAAGGAAATAGTACGTAACACCCTGATTGTGCCAGAACTACAACAACAAATTCAGGAAGCTCAACGGAGTGATAATGAGATGATTTGGATACACAAGCAGCTAGCTGAAGGTCAGACGCCTGACGGCTGGAGCACTTCCTCAAGTGGATTGAGATTTATGGGAAGATTGTTTGTGTCATTACCACTCAGAATGAAAGTATTGGAAGAAGCTCATAACTCAAGGTTCATTGTACATCCGGGAGGATCAAAGATGTACCATGACATGAAGAGACAGTATTGGTGGAAGGGAATGAAGAAGGATGTAGCCTTATTTGTGTCAAGATGTCTCACTTGTCTACAAGTAAAGATTGATCATCAGAAGACAGGAGGATTACTTCAACCCTTACCAATTTCAGAATGGAAATGGGATCATATCACTATAGACTTTGTTGTGGGTTTACCTAGAACGGTTCATGCTAAGGATACCATATGGGTTATAGTAGATAGATTAACTAAGTCTGCACATTTCCTAGCTATTAAGAAGAAGGATACATTGACTACATTGAGTCAATTGTACATACATGATATTATTAGGTTACATGGAACACCAGTATCCATTGTGTCTGATAGAGATTCTCGCTTTACATCACAATTTTGGCAAAGGCTACAGAAAGCTTTGGGAACTAAATTATCACTTAGCACTGCATATCATCCCCAGACGGATGGGCAATCAGAAAGAGTAATTCAGATTGTGGAAGACATGTTTAGAGCATGTGCACTGGACTTCAAGGGAAGCTGGAGTGAACATTTACCATTTACCATTAGTGGAGTTTGCATACAACAACAGTCATCAAGCTAGCATAGGTATGGCACCATATGAAGCACTGTATGGGAGACCATGTAGATCACCAGTTTGTTGGACGGAGATTGGATAAAGAAGCATATTTGGACCTGACATGGTACAAGAAACGACTGAGAAGGTACATCTGATTAGGCAAAGGCTAATCACAGCGCAGAATAGACAGAAAAATTATGCAGACAAGAAACGTAGACCATTAGAGTTCAATGTAGGTGACATGGTATTGTTAAAAGTTAGTCCACATAGAGGAATTAAGCGTTTTGGTAAGAAAGGGAAGCTTTCACCAAGATATATTAGACCATTTCAAGTACTGCGTCGAGTTGGAGCAGCTGCATATCAGTTGGAACTACCCCAACAGATTGGACATGTACATGATACAATTCATATATCAATGCTAAGGAAGCATGAGAGAGATCCCTCCTATGTGATCGACTCTGCACAAGTCATAGAGTGGGAGGATTTGGAGATTCAGGAAGATGCTACCAGTGAAGATATTGGACTACAAGGAACATGTTTTACGCACCAAAACCATTCCCAAGGTAAAGATGCAGTACCAAACGTCGACAAGTTGAGGAAGCAACATGAGAAATGGCATCTGAGATTCAGGACAAGTATCCTGAACTCTATAGAGGTAATATTTGAATTACGAGGACGTAATTCTTTTAAGGGGGGTAGGGTTGTAATACCCTGACCCAGATTCATCTGCATACATGCATGATATGATTGAGTGTGAGTCCATTTTTGTTTGTGTGTGTGTTATACCTTGTTGTTTACGTATGAGTTACGTGTTTATGCCTCATTTTCTCACTATTAGCTGAAGTAGGGAGTTGCCTTAGATGTCTGGAGTTAACCATGGGATGCGAGATATCTAAGATAGCTCAGTCGACTGAAGAATCATTGTGGTACCTCAGTCACTATGTACGAGTATGTTAGGGAGCACATGGGTAGTTGTCGGGCTAGCCATGACACTTAGGCTAGGCGAGGTTTAGCTAAATTGTTTTCCTAACTTCTTTTCAAGCACGTATGTAGTTATGGTAGAGTTTTAGCTAAAGAAGGAAACTCGACACCTAAATAAGAGAAGTTTTGATAACCATTACTTGTCATAGGATTTGACATGTCACATAGACACTGGTTATGAGAGACTGAGTATATGGAAACTCTATTACTTTGCGTACAAGAAAATAGAATCCCTAGCTAATGGAATTGGGTTTATAAAACGGTATATAAAGAGAACTTGAGATTGAGTTTAGAGTTGCCGCAAGAAGGAAAGTAAGAACCCTTGAGAATATAACTTGGAGCTAGAGCTGGTAAAGGTCTCTGGTGTATCGTATCTTGATAGTTGTTGTGATTGATTACTTGCTTGTTGAGGTAGGCGCAACACCAAACCTAAAACTATTTTGATTAAGCTTTGGTTTTCCTCAAACTTCATGTTTTCATGTTTTGATGATTAAACTGACCTTGTTTCTTGAGCATGATGTTATATTTTGGGCTGCGGCTCATGAGACAGGTGTGATCTCTAAATACTCTATGATTTGGGTACGAGTTATCCATGGAAACGGATGTGATTTCCTAAACCTGCGCAGGGTAGCTCTTGGTTGAGCTGAGCTCCTGTTGTGTGAGCTGATTGCCATGTTCTTTGCTTGATATTGGGTTGTCAATATGGCTATGAGGTTATGTGTTTTGATCATGCTGAATCTGTTTTGAAAACTAACATCTATCACGCATATCAAACTGTTTTGTTACTTCTTGCCTACTGAGTGTCACAACTCACGTCGTTTAATGACAAAATGTAACGACCCGTCCCTCCACCGATACTGTCCCCACTTAGCCACTGCGGTCATCCGGCAGTGTAGGGTTTTCAATGGGCACCGCTGCGGTCAATCCAGCAGCAGCTTCCCGGGAGGTCACCCATCCCTGGACTACTCCCGCCCGAGCACGCTTAACTGTAGAGTTTTTTTTTCCAACTACTGAGTTAAGTATGCTTGAAAAGGCCTCGGTGTTATGAAAGGAGAATTTATTACTTATATTCCATCGTTCGGCCAACCACCGCCGAATCGGGGTATTACAATACCACCACCTTTAAATTGGAGCCGTCCCCGGCTCCAGAATATATTTTTCAAGCCCAGATCTCCGACGTTCCCTATCCCTCATGAGACGAGCTACTTGGCACACAACCCGGCCAGCGTACTCTCCCACCCTCGACAGGTGGACCGTCGTCGGCGCTGATACCATCTGTAACGACCCGTCCCTCCACCGATATTGTCCCCACTTAGCCACTGCGGTCATCCGGCAGTGTCGGGTTTTCAACGGGCACCGCTGCGGTCATCCAGCAGCAGCTTCCCGGGAGGTCACCCATCCCTGGACTACTCCCGCCCGAGCACGCTTAACTGCAGAGTTTTTTTTCCAACTACTGAGTTAAGTATGCTTGAAAAGGCCTCGGTGTTATGAAAGGATAATTTATTACTTATATTCAATCGTTCGGCCAACCACCGCCGAATCGGGGTATTACAATTCTGTAACGACCCGTTCCTCCACCGATACTGTCCCCACTTAACCACTGTGGTCATCCGACAGTGTGGGGTTTTCAACGGGCACCGCTGCGGTCATCCGGCAGCAGCTTCCCGGGAGGTCACCCATCGCTGGACTACTCCCGCCCGATCACGCTTAACTGCAGAGTTTTTTTCTAACTGCTGAGTTAATTATGCTTGAAAAGGCCTCGGTGTTATGAAAGGAGAAATCATTACTTATATTCCATCGTTCGGCCAACCACCGCCGAATCGGGGTATTACACAAAAACTCCAGATTTCATGGCTACTCGTGCAGCTAACAATGGAGGGAGTTAGAAGTTGATATACAAGCTTGTTTGCTTAGAAGTTTGATGTTCTTTAGAGTTATTTTCAGTTGATTTGTAATAAGTATCATCAAACCTTTTGATGATGAGTAGAATCAGTTGAGAACTGCTGGTGTTCAATCATTTCTTTTCAGTAAAGTATTGAACCTTGTTTTAGCTTTCTTTTAATTCAATGAGGTAGATTCAGTATTACTTAGTGTTCATTAAACGTTATCCATCCCAGTTTTCTTTACATAGAACCCTGTGTAGATGTTAAAGCCTTTATAAATGTTGATACTGAACCCTTGCCTAATGATAACCATGACCATCATGAACTATGCCCAGCTGATAGTATGAAACCTTGTTGCTGATAGTTGTCCGATGCTAATACCATCTGTAACCTGTATAACATGATGTGCCTAAAGATGTGAGTTGATGTATGATGTACTGCTAAACCTTCAACCATCACTGATGTTGTGTTACCCATTAGCCTCACTATGATTTCCTCATATTGTGTACCATGATCCATCCTTAATTGTCCATTGAGGAAACCATACGTATGTCAGTACTCAATGATATCTTATGAAGTTGATGCCATGTATTAGTATCCCTATAGTCAGTAGAATAATAGCTAAATAGATATGTGTAGATGTCAGACACCTGAGAAACACCATACACCTGAGAAATTGCCAGATGACTGGGAAGTTAAACACCCGAAGTCTCGAGTTAGCTAAACACCTTAGAATCAGACGACTAAGCGACAAATGAATTTAACAGGTGTAGTCAGTCATCTTAGCATAAGAGAAGGACCTTAGAATAAACAAGATCGTAAGACTTTGATAGGCGTGATAGAACAGAACACAAGTACAATACAAAAAAGACTAGTAAACATAAACTAGTTTCCCTGAAGAGGTACTTCTAGGCTTCTCGATCCCGAAGACAAGACTTTCACACTAATCCAACGAAGAACAGAGTTCTAACGTAATAAGAGGAATAACGGGTATCACAAGCTTACTTTTCCGAAGAATGAAACTTGGTAGAGGGACAAAGCTTTCAGGAGGAATACCACTCCTATTTATATGACCAAGGCTTAGCTTTGAAATGAGGCTAGCTTAATTTTGTAAATACATTTAAAGCTCATTCCATAAATTCCTCACAGACTCGTAGCATTTAATGAGATCTAATACTTTAGCATTTTACGTTACATGTTTGGCCAAAAGCATTCAAAACAATAATACTCAATAAGATATATTTGGATATTTCATTAATTCGAAATATAGTGCTCACCAAATATACTCCCTGGGATAGAGTTCAATTCGAAAATTCTGTCATTGGTTTCGAAAATCATCTTATGGTATTATTAACTTCCAAATTGTTAATACATAATCTTGGATTACACGTGGCATCATCTCAGCTGGTCTCACACTGAAGTATCCTAGGCCTTCGGGAGCATTAGAACTTCTTGGGGCACTTTATCTCATCACGAGATAACAAAAGATCAAGGGTGGAGATGAAAGGGCCATGTGACCTTGGATGGTAGATACTATCGGAATAGACAGAAGCATGGAGCAGTAGTCAACATAACATTAATGCTACGAGGTAACATCTCAAAAAACACCTGTCAGCCGAGGATAAGAGGGACGAACGGTAGACAGCAAAAACGAAGCCTATCAGGAGCTTACATCATTATCCTACATCGAAGAGTAACACTCTAGGAATAAGGCAAAGAGAGATTGGCTATGGAAGGCGGTGACCTAAGATTAATGATCTACCACAAGAACATCTGAGGATCAATGTCACCTGAGGTAACAAAGAATATTCTTAGGAATAAGGTGGAATGAAGAGATTGGTCTAAAAAGCGGTGAGCGAAGACTAATGACTCATTAAAGAGCATCGGGGAATTGAAGCAACCCAAGGTAGCAAAAGGGATTCCCACACGAACTACTATAAATATCCCCCTTCCTCAGCAGAGAAGGGGGTCGCAAAATCTGGAGAGAAAGGATTGGAGTAACTTATAGCAATACCTTCGTTTACTCCTACAACCTTTATCTGCTAAGAACAAGTGACCTAATAGTATAATCCCTGAGAAAATTTTACTTGCTTTGTATTGTCACTATTAATAATATTGATTCATCCTTTGCTCCAAGGACGTAAAGCACTCCGGTGCCGAACCTCGTTATTTCCTTGTGTCTTTGAAAACTTAGATTTACTTATTTAGTATTTTGTTATATCCAGCTCAGTTCACTTAGGTTGGACGTTTTTTTTCTAGTTATCATCATCTTAGTTCATGATTGACCTCGGTGACTTCTAACGACTTACTATTCTGTTATAAGATAATGTCGAGAACGAGGATCATTTACGTCCTAATATTCACTCTGAATTGCACATTTAACAGTTAGTATACTATGGGATAAATTAGTAGTAACAGTTTGGCGCTACAAACAGGGACCAGTGCCCTTGCAAGTTTTCAATAACCTCTTTTCGGAAGAAAAACTGTTTTCTGTTAAGTTTCTTATTTCTTTGGCAAATGTTTTTTCCGTTACACTAAGTAGATCTGAGGGCACGAAGGGTTAACACCACCTTCTGGTGAGTTGTGATCCGGGTGATAAAGAGCTTCATAAATAGCAAGTGAGCAGAATCCGTCAGATTTGTGTAAAAGAATTTCGTCAGTTGACAAAACCCTACTTTTGTTATTTTCAGCCTACGATTTCCTTTAAAAATTTGACATCTTCGAAATATCCTCGATTTATCCACTTCTGACAACCTCGTTTTCGCCGAAAAAGACTGCTCCCACTTTTCGATTTTTCTAAGGATACATCAGGACAGCCCTGACATCCTCTGTATTTGAGTCAAGCAATGGTCAGGTCAAGAAATTAAAAAACATTATATTCGTTAGACTAATAGGTGTCTCAGAGCCTAGACCTACATTTTGAATATTAAGTCTACAGGGAAAGGAATGGAGAAGCCCTCGGCTAACCCAAATGAAACGAGGCCATCGGCAACCCAAAGTAGACAACAACCAGCGTTAGAACGAAGTAGATTCCAATCACTAAGAGCCCGGGTGGGAAACCAGCATGGATCTTGGGGAATCTAGAGAAATAGCCACGAACCAGGCCAAGGAACACGATGGCAACTTTTAACAAAGGTCTTGAGGAAAGAAATCTACTTTATGGCATGTCATTACCTGCCAACGATCCAGAAACCCAACCAACAATACAAACCATGGGGCCACCTAGAGCAGCAACCGGAGAAGGTAACCAGAGGCAGAATCATCTTGAAACTCAACCAGCTCCTGTTGGGCAAACCGCGAACTCGATATTTATCCATACAACAACTACTTCAAAAGAGTCAGAGAATGAAATGGGGCCCATCATCAACAACGAAGGTAATGAAGCTGGAGGAGGAGCAAATGAACCACCATTAGCTGTACAACTAGAGGCCTTTCTACAGGATCAAAGAGAACATGACGAAGTATTGACGCTCTGGAACAAGAAAATCGAGCACTAAGGGAAAGGGCGGAGGCCAGAGAAAGATAGTCACAATCCCGAAGCTACCAAACTAGGGAGAAAGACGAAGTAAACTCTGGTGCGCCAATAAGTTGTTCCTTGCTAAGAAACATAACCTTGGCACCACCACCAGTATGTGCACTAGTAGAAAATCATGAAAGAGACACCATACCCCCGAAGAGAGATACACCATGTACTGAGCTACTATATTTCACATGGGGTACCGTGCCAATCACAGAGCCTCGGGATAACAGCTCAACAAAGAGGAAGGGTGCCAGATCCACCACAGATGGGAGAAGTCGTTAATCAACTCAAAGTAGTCATGGACCATCTTGCAGACCTGAAATCAAAGTAAAGAGGATACAAACTGGAGGAATCCAAACAAGAAGCAAGAAAAACTCCACTGTCAAGCCGACTAGAACGAAGCATGATACCACTGAAGTGCCCGCTGCCAAATTTCACGTGTTATGATGGAGCTACAGATCCAGCAGCTCATCTGAAGTATCTTCGGGTACTAGCTTATTGGGATATGAACGATGTCGTATTATGCCGATATTTCCCTTCTAGTCTTGACAGGCATAGCCCTGGTTTGGATTGATAACTTGAAGCCAAACTCCATTGATTCATTCAAGGAATTGTCGGACATCTTCGTGGAAACTTACATGTACAACAAGGCTACCAAGGCAGGATTGGACAGGTTGTTCGCGTTAGCTATGGGATCTAGATAAACACTTCAATCATACACAGAGAGATGGTAGAAGGTTTGCCAAGCTATTGGGAAAGTTAACCCTGAGATCAGCATCAACTGTTACAAGTTCGGGTTGGATATAACGTCCTCTATTTTCGTTGAGTTGCATGCACACACACCAACCACCGAAGGAGAACTGCGGGTGATTCAAGATAAATACATCATATTGGAGGACATTCAAAAGGACAATACTAGGGCACAAGCGAGTGACAGGTCTAACCCACAGAGAACCAACTCGTTGGAGGCAACACTAGAGCAAGGCAAACGTTCGGCATAAAGAGATGTCTCGTCAAACTTTGAAAAGAAGCCAAGATACAAGGATGGGAAGTCAGGGGAGCAAAGGAAACGGGATTACGCAGATATAGTTTACTCCAACCTAACAATCCCATTGTCCGAGATTCTGAAGAAGGAATGAGGACTACAAGGTTTTCTATATCCTTCCACCCGAGGAAAACAAAGAGATGAAACCAAGAATCACACGGATTACTGTGAATACCACCAGACCCGAGGACATGATACCGATGCTTACAAGCATTTGAAGAATACAGTCCATAGGTATATCAACCAAGGTGTAGGGGCACAAAACTACCGAGACACGTGTTAGCATCACCATGAAGGAGTATCATAAGGGGGATGAAGCTCGAAGTACTGAATAGATCGAAGGAGCCTTTACCCATAAGGATACAACGAAGAGAAGAATACATCGTGGACCAGCAGAACAACGAGAAATAAGATGTAATTGAAGTAAAAAAACAACTCGTAAACTACATCGAAGAGTAGCGAGATAAATGAATCCTCGAAGGACATTTCGAAGGCCACCGACTTACTCGACAACTTCTGACACCATCACGATTATGTATTCTGTCTTATTAGCTGTAATCCCCTTGTAGTTCGATCTATATAAGGCGAGTTCAAGCTCATTTGTAAGGGTTGGGTTTTTTGATAAGTCTTGGGACGTTTGAGTGATATTAGGTTAATATTGAATCTCCTCAGGTCTTTGAGCACAACTTCCATGTAGAGATAGCCAGTGAAACATTTTATATGAATTCATAGATCTTCACTTTATCATTGATAGCATGCTTTTATCTTAATCGAAATTGTCTATAGTCTATCTTGATATCATGTTTTCCACTAGGATACATCTCTAAATCAAAGGATGAATGTAAGAATCTCTTGGTTGTTAGGTATAATGTCTCTAAGCAGATTTTATACCGACACACAAGGAGACTTCGTGCAGTACATGCAGCTACCAGGGCAGACAACAACAGTGGTTGTGCAATATAAGACAGTAAGACTCCCCGAAGGATACAAATCACTCAACATGATCACATTGAAGCTAGAAACAGAAGCTTCATTGCGAGGGGATATTTGTAACAGTCTGAGAACAAGAAGAAGAGTCAAAGAACATAAAATCTAAAAATTAAATGGAACCTTAACAGATGATTGCGAAGAATGGATGGCGACAGCCCTCACCTTTTCTACCAAAGATATCAACCAGGATGTGGAAATGCATAACGACCCTTTGGTCGTGACATTACCAATCCATGGTTGGAACGTTTCAAAGATACTAATAGATGGAGGTAACTCACTCAATGTGTTTTTCTACAAGTCATATATGAGAAAGAGATTGAGGGACGACCAAATGGATGCATCTGCATGCACGATCTATGGATTTAATAGATCATTGTCAAAGCCAAAAGAATATATAGTTTTGCAAGTAGATGCATGACCAATGAAGACAGTGGCCAGGTTCAGCATTGTTGATGCCCCATCACTATATCACGCCATCATGGGGAGGTTATGGGTACACCGCCTTAGAGGGACTGCGTCAATTTATCACCAACACCTTATATTCCCCACATTATACGGCGAAATGGAGATTAAGGGACATCAGCAGGATGCTTGAAGATGTGACGCCGTTGAAGCCAGGTACTACAACGAAGTTCAAGAGACTAAGTATTCATTGAAGATACTAAGTATCTTTCGAGAGGATATGGTGGTGTCCTGATAACCCGTTTAACCTAAGTAAGGTATGAATCTTATGGTGGGTAGCCGCTATTCTGGGTCTCGATAATAAAGTAACATAATGGGGGAGTGCCGGTCAAGGCTGGAGCTTCATGGTATTGTTCTCCTATCGCGGCCTGGAGTTCGACCCTTCTGCTCTCACTTGCCCCTCCTCGAGGCTATATTTGAATTTTCGAAGGAGGTCCCTCGGCTATGTAACTCGCCTACCATTCCCATGAATGTAAGCTAATTAGCTGCCTCGGGGTTCCATCCGCCCTAAAGGCAGATGTTAATCCCATTTATTATCCCCTCGACGCCTCAAAAGAGAGGTCCTCATGGTCGTATGGTAGTGGGTCCAAATGCCTCTAGCTTATGTAGCTTCGATGCAAAGTACCCACCGCTAACGGGGTATCTTGTGGGTAGAGGACTGTGCCATGTAGCTCGTAGGGCCCTTACGGCTACATGTACATCAGCTGCGTGCCTACTGCTCGAGGACTTTTTTGTGCCTACTGCTCGAGGACTTTTTATAATTGGCTTCAGGGCCTTGGCGTCAAGGCCTTTAATTTTATTGTGTCAAGGCACTAGGGGAGATATGGCATCATGGCATGTTCGTTTATGTGGCATCGAGACCTTTAGGAGATACGCCTAATCAAGTTTTTTTTTTTTTGCCTAATCGAGTAGGATCTGGAGTTTGATTCGAAATATAATAGGTCAAACTGCTTTCTTTATTTTATTCTTCTACTAATGACATTCGAAATGCTTTGATTACATAAGGAGTTTTAACTAAGATGTTTCAAAAAAAAATCCTTCCATTGGGGTGCTCAACCTCTGCCCTTCGAGGTTGATTAAGCTGTAAGTGTTGTTTCCGAGCGCTTTTTCAATGACATATGGTCCTGCCCAGAATAGCTCTTCCTCGGAGGATACCTTTTCGATCCTATTCGAGCTTACTTCGTTTATTGCTTCCTTTGATGATGCTGCCTTATGGTTTACTAACATGAATTGTTCCATACTCTCGGAATAATGACTTTTTCCCTTATTAGCAGATGTTGTAGCTGGCTTGGAGGTTGTCTTTGAGTTTTTCATGGTACTCCTAGCCGTCCCTGCTTCAACTTCAACAATGAATTCCTTAATGCAAGACTCAGTTATTTTTGGGTGCTTGGTCTGATTTACGGGATCATGTTTCGAACCTTCCCTCTGCTGGATGTCAATCTCGTTAAAGATGCGAGATTCCACAGGATCTCCCATTATTTCTGCAATTCCGAGCGGGCTTGGGAATGAAATTCTTCTATGGAGTGTGGAGGCCACCCCCATTAGACTGTGTAACCAAGGCCTGCCAATAATGACATTATATGGGGAATCAATATTAATCACACAGAATGATGTTGGCAGTTCAAGCTTTCCTACATGAATTGTGAGAGATAATTCTCCTTTAGGTATCGAAGGTTTTCCATTAAATCCAAAAACATTGTACGTCGAGGGCACCAACGCAGCATTTTTTTCCAAATAGCTTGTCATGAGTCTTGCCGAAGATTATATCAACGGAACTTCCAGGGTCTACCAATATGGCATTGCCAATTTGTCGATGTGCAGGGTTATGACCAATGGATCGTTGTGTAATTTTCCTCCACCCGGAATGTCCGCAGCAGAAAAGAAGACTGATATTTTTTGCCAGTCCTCGAGTGGTTTCTTCATTGCCACACTCATGATCTATTTTCCTTCGAAATCTCTTTTATGGATTTTATATGTAATATTGCTTTTAAAACTACATTCACTGACCTCTGCGTGCAGTATCGAATTACAATCGTCGAACCTTGGAATATCCCTACCAATTGTTATTACATATGCCTCATGTTTCTTTTCTTCCTTCGGTTGTGGCTGATTTGGAGGTGGATTTGGTAGTTCCAGAAGATGGTTAAATTTTCCTTTCGAGATGAAGTAGTGAACTTGGTCTTGTGTCGTGATGCAGTTCTCAGTGGAATGCCCATAAAACTTGTGGAATTCGCAGAAGTCCCTCGAGTTCCTTGTGTGAGGTGGTTGATTTCCCCTACCCTTTGGATATCGAATCTTGCCTGCTGACTCAGACTGCTCGATGCTTCGGAGGGCTACTTCGAATGGTACACTGAGCTTGGGAAGCTTCCTGTCTTGAAAGGGAGGAAATCCTGGCCTTGGTACTCCAAACTTTTTGCTTTGGTAACCCCCCTCGTATTTTCTTCTCGAATCGATGTTTCTGTTGTTGTTATATGTTATCACTGTATCTGCCATCATTGAATTTGTAGATGAAAAAATATAGCATCCACCACAGAAGGCAACAGGAACTGGACGAGAGGTACTGCAGGTCCTGCATGACGACTCAGAGGAGGATCATACCGAGGTACCAGAGTTCGGATAAGCGCAAATGGTTGTGGATACAGAACCCGACACGACTTAAGGCGGTTAAGCAACAACGAAGACTGCTAAGGAGACTACGAGGTTCTGTCATCCAAGAGGCGAGAATGCGAGCGAAACAATCGGATCTAAGATATTTATCTGATGTATTTACTGATTTACCCCTAAACTTGTATTCTCGTCGTCTATAAAAGGCCTCCCATGCCTCATCTGTAAACTAAGTAATTCATTAATGAGAAAACAAGACTAAAACAATCTCTCTCTTTACTTTACTGTTAGTATGGTTAGTTGAAGCAAATTGTTCATACCACATTGTCGATCAAGTAGATTCAATCACTAGGAGAAGATTAGTAGATCAAAGCAAAGTTTATTTATCTCTTAGATCACCGGATTCACACAAGATAATTGGTGAAGGTATGATCTAAACCTAATTTTGTATCTTCATTTGGCGCCGACTAAGCTTGAATTCTTAATTTTTGAGCATATTTCATTGTTTACATTCAGATTTGAAAGTTTTAAAACAGTTTTCAATGAATTTCACTACGTTCTCAATGAATTTTTAATGATCGAAAACTTTTGGCGGTAAAATAAAATTTTAAAACCTAAAATTGCAGATCTAAAATTTTTAATGTTTAATTAGATATTTGAGTAAATAAACATTTTTAGATGATAGATTTGAAGTATATATAGTCAAATAATAACAATTGGAAGATTGATCTAATACTTTTAATGTTTTCATGAGAAAAGACCGATGAATGAAATGAGAAAGATAAAGAAATAATGGATATGAAGATTCAAAGAAGTGAGCAAACCTTAAAAGCTAACAGATCTAAAAGAAATTGCGTTCAGGGAAGTTTTTCTTAAATTAAAAGATTATTTTTCATCTAAGCATTGCTTAAATTTAATTATTACGCTTTCAAAATGCATAGCTTAAATTTAATTATTACGCTTTCAAAATGCATAAACTCTATTTTTGCATGTTTATATTATAAAATATATTACATGATTCAAAGTTTTCTATAGTTAAACCTTGCATAAGTCCAGATTTAAATTGTATCTTTCAGAATTTAGTTACGTTTAGAAAAAATAAAGAAATACATTCAAATTTTGTTAAGATTCGATTATAAAAACCTAGATCTGTAGAGTTAGTAAGTGATAAACAACATACGGACTCTGTTACAGGTAAATACATATACTTATAGGAAGTTTTGATCCGGTAGATAGACGTTAAGCTATGATAATATTTACAACCGTCAGATATTTCAAAAAAAAAAAAAAACTAGAGATAAAACGAATTGATACTTTAGATCTAGAAAAACTAAATCTCATTATCATGATTATTAGGTGATTTTTCATCAAACATATTAAGGAATGCACTTGTTTCATTATTAGTCAGCGAAACGTATTTTATTAGAATCAAATGTTTGATGTTCATTTTCTTATATATTTCATCTAGATCTCTTGGAAAGTAGATACAACAGATTACCGATGTCTGATTAGACAATATGAGGAGAATTTTAGAAAGCTTATTTTCATATCCATGATCTAAATTCCGCAAATCTAAATTTCGGATACAAGTATTCTTTTTCAGATCTGATATTAATCTCGATGACAAAATGAGGAGTGAACAAAAGTAAAATATGATAAATGCAAAGATAGATGAAGAATATCAAGATTTTGTTGAATTAAACTCATATATAATTATTTTTACTATCAATAAATCTAGATTTCTTTTTACTAAAAAAAAAAATAGATAAATTATTAAGTTTACTAATTATCTGATTTTTCATTGGTGAAGTTCATAAGAAAGATGGCTCCAAAGCGCGTACAAACAAGATCAGGGATATCATCACCACAACGGACTACTACAGAGCAAGGAGAAGCATCTAATAGTCAGAACACAACAAAAGTGCACACTCTAGGAATGCCACCATGGACACCTACGAGAGCTGATACAGCACTACAAGTTACGATAGCAGAGCCTACATCTCTTATTCAAACAACTAATGACAGACACTCATCAACAATTGAAGCTGCAATCACAGTTCCTGCGAAGAAAGATCCAATAACACAACAATTAATGAAAAATAACAACGCTTTGCCAATAGCTCCTGTCACTTTGAAAGAGCAAACATCAAGGTATAAACCTCTAAAGGAAGAGCTCAAGGTGCAGAATGAAGAGTTGGAAAAACTTAAGACACAGAGTGACATCGATAAAGCCCGGCTTACGGAAGAACGAAATGAAGGACAATCACGGATACTGCAGTTTAAGGAACACAATACATTACCCGCAGGATCAAACATAATTCTTGAACTGTTGGAAGAAGGATTAAAATCTTCTTTGAAATTAACAACATCAGTTGAAGATAGCAGAAACAGTTTTCACGAAGATAAAGAAAGAAGCACAACAACATCCCAGACTCAACAATTAATAGAAGACTATGAGGGAAATTTCACGAAAATGTTAGCAATTATTAGCTGTTCGCACCACAGAAGTCACGGTTATCAACAACAAGAAGATATTCATCGTGGACTAATCGACATACAACAAGAAAAAGGGGAATCTCTTACAAGTTATTTACAAAGGTTCAAAGCTGCAGCAACACTTTTTAAGGATAATGAAAATATGAGAAATTACTCTGATGATGATAAAGCTCATTCATCAAGAAAGAGCACCAATAAGAATTGGATAGAAGAAGAAAGAAAATTTATAAAGATAAATACAGCACCAGAAATTATTCTACGATACATGAAGGAGGAACCGTTCTACCTCAAACAGAGATACTCGAAGGAAGATAGCATATCAGAGCAATACTGTGAATATCATGAAGACAATGGACATGATTTTTTTTTTTTTTTGCAGAAGTTTAAGAGAGTACATCGACAGCAGAATAAAAGAAGGGCATCTAGGAGATTTCGTTTTATCAACAGAAGAAAATACAAAGTATAAAAAAACAGAAGATCAGAAAGAAATTCAAAGGGTGCATACAGATAACTCAGAGAATCAGAGTAACTGGATGAAAGATTGGGCAAAACCAGATCTAGATTCACTAGAAGTGGAGATAATTATTGATGGATGGCATTGCAAAAGAGTACTAGTTGATCAGAGGTCAATCTACAACATAATCTTTTCAGAAGAAGCCAGAAGAATAGATTTGTTTGCAAAGAAGAACTTTAAGACGAATAGTTCACAAATTATGAACATTGATGAATCAAGAATCCATCTGTTAGGGGAAATAACATTACCTATCAAAACATGACAAGTTAAAACATGGGTCACATTCATTATCCTTGACTGTGGATCATCATACAACGTAATTCTGGGAAGAAATGAAATACATGAAATTGAAGTGATTCGACGAATTTATCACTTAGAGTTTCAGTTCCCCACATCCCATGAAGCGTAAACAAGAATTGGAAGTGTGGAAATTTTGTATAGCCCTGAGAGAGCTTACAATTATTATATGAAAAGCTCCGAGAGAGCACTCACACAAAAGAAAAAAAAAACTTAAGTCATTATGATTTATAATCATGACTATGTCTAACAAGCATCTTTATGCAAAATAAAAGCTCATGATTAAGAGCAAAAATTGATATTAGTTTCTAAGAAAAATGTGAAAGAAGAAGTTGAATTTCTGCCTTTGCTGCAAGTAAATCCTTCTCAAGATGAGATTTATACTCTCTAAGAACTTTGATTTTAGCTTTCAAAAGAGAAATTTGTTCATCTTTTCTTGCCACTAACTCAGAGTTTGCATCACCATTGGAAATACTCTTTAGCAACATTGGGAATAGAGTAATAATCTACAAAAATAATCAAGATGACATTAAAATTGGACCAACACACAATAAAAAAAATAATAAAGGAAAATATAATAAGTCTATTAACAAATTAAAAGATAAAATTCATACCTCAGAGAATGTCACGGAAGCATTTAATGCCAATTCTTCAGCAGACATCGTCTTTAAAGATTCATCAATCTTACGTTTAGTAATATCAGGCACTCACTTTTGAAAGGAAAGGGAATCCCGAAAATTCAAATGATGCATCAGAGCATCCTCAGAGACAGATTTCCTTTTTCTTAAAACAGGTCCTGCAATAGAGCCTTGCTCGAAACTATGATCACAGACCCTGACATTAGTACCAGGTTCTGCAAAGTTATAGTTAACAGGAAGATCAGAAAAATAGGGAGGATAACCACATCTGATAGAAACGGTTTCCACCATTCTCTTCTGTTTATCGGGGTATTTTTGAGTTTCTAAAGATTTGAAGAATTCTTTCAACTTCACCATAACATCTCTATCAAACCTGTAGGAGGCTAAAACAAAAATATAATAATAAGTAAATAATCATAATAATAAAGGAAAAAACTTAAATTATAAATAATAATAATAATAAAAAAAATTAAACGACTTGAGTGATTAATTAAACTTACATGAAAACGGATCTAGATTAAAAACAATACTAAGGCGATCATCATCATTGGTTAGAGGCCTATACCAAATTGCCACATACCAGAGTTGATGATCGGAGAATCAATTTGGTCCTCCACAATGTCTTCATCATAAAATTCGAAACTTAAACTACACCAAGGAAATCTAGATTCAATATAATAAAAACCGGAATCTTTACTAAGTTTAATAATGTATCTCTTAGCAAGATGATGAGAGCCAACTCGCAGATCAGATGAACAAGAAGAATTATGATCAATAATCCTGGCCATAAACCTATAAAATCGAGAATTCATCTGGCCAGGAGAACAACCATTCAGATCTAAAAATTCCAGAGTTGTAGTTGGAATTGGGATCAAGAAACCATTAATAAGATGGGATTCAAAGAGTAAAAGTTCGCCGGATCGAATATGATCATGATTAATCTCTGATAATTTCAGATTATGCGGAATAGGACGACGGATAGACAGTTGAAGGCCAGAAGGAAGAAATTTCTCAAAGCATGACAAGTCTATCACCAGGTATTCTTTTGTATCCATCAGAGAAACAATTTTTCTTCCTCTTCTTTTTCTCCTTTCAGAAAATATATATATATATATATAAGAATATCATAAGGAAAATAAATATAAGGATTTAAGAAATTTGGTGACACAGAAGTACAATTAAGGAAATAATAAAAATTCTGCAGAACCTGTTAAAATTTACAAGTAAACAAAATTTATAATAAACAATTAAAGTATAAGTCAACATTGTAGTCAAAAGTTCCAAATCAAAGTCCTTCAGATCACATGCATTAAGGGGAAACAATAAACCCTATTATGGTCTACTCAGGTCCAAATGGTATATGGCAGAATCTGATGTCATATAGCACATACCATTGCTATGATTAAATAGCTAAGACTGATCCTGGTAACGAATTGCCCCGATCAAAATAAAATACAAGCTCAAACCTGAAATTCAATTGACAACACAGAAAGAGACCCTGGCCAGGTATCTCGAAATAAGACTGTCCGCACCAATTGTGATAAGTTGTATTCTCAAATGGGAAGAGGTAAAAAAAACATATTAATAAAAACAACAGAAGAAAGACAAGAACTGACTACGGAAGACAAAGATAAATTACACATACCCTGTAAAAGAAAGGTGCAAATGATGACATTTTTTTTTTTTAATATATGATCAGGACTAACAGCATATAACATATAGTCTACATCGTCTAAAACAACATGTTTCGCAGAATCTGTAACATTAGATGAACAACAAGATTCAGAATCTCCGCCTAAAATAGAAAACCCATCACAAATCTTATCATTAGTCTCCAAATTCAAAGTTTCATCTGCTGGCTTTTTCATTAACTGAAGCTTCAAAGCAGCAATTTCATCCTTTTATCGATCTCTTTCAGTTTCTAAAGCAGACTTTTCACCTGTTAACTTCGAAAACTGTGATCGCCTGCGCTCCACTTCACCCTTCAATTGTGTGTTATGATTAGTAACATTAAGAAGTAAAGTGTCCAAAAGCTTCGATTGTTTAAGCAAAGTACTCATCTCAGTTTCAGCTGAAACAATTGACTCCTTGAGAGAACCAAGCTCATCAATTGAATGCCTATAATGAGATTCTATTTCAGTAAGTTGGCACTTCAAGCCATAAACTTTCGATTGCAAAGCGATGTTAGTTGATGTTACACCGGGAGATCCAGAAATAAGATTTTCCCAGTATGAGACCTCATCCTTAACAGTCGACAAGTTACCTTCAGAGCACTCAATCCTCTGATAACAATTGACTATATCAGTCAAAACCTGAAAATAAATACATAAGTTAATCATGAACAAAACAATGAAATTCAACACTGAAAGCTTATAACAAAGAAATAATTCAAAAAATTTACCTTTAAGAAATTCTCAGAAGAACAATTTCGATAGTCGTGAAAATTCATTCGATTCAATGCAGTAATGTCATCTACACGAGGAATTGAATTTAACACTAACAAGGGAGTATCATAACCATCATGGATGGAAACCATTTTCTTAAGCATCTCAAAAACTTTTATGTTATTCTTCTGAATACGAGGGAGGTCCACTTCACTGGAATAACAAGAAAGACGAGAATAATGGAACTGTTTAAATAGTATTCCTTCAGAAAAATCCAAATCCACATTTCCTTGTTGAGGAATATAATTGAGCATTCTCATCCGAAATACATTTAACAAATCCTTCATTAAGGAAAGATTTCCCTTTTGCATCTACAGGATATGAGCAACTCGGAACCTCCAAAACAGGTTCTGAAGAAATATTAGAAGTAGTAACAAGATCATCAGTACATGTAATAACAGTTGATGGTCCAGCAGCCATCAAAGTATCTAAACTCAAAGGAACGGAATACTGAATTCGGTGAATGGATGCATCAAAATCCCCCGAAACTCTACTATCTCTCAAACCAGCGGTATGACTCATACTTAAAATATTAATGCTTGATACATCAAGAGAACCAATACTATGATAATAGTTCTGTATAAGAACAATGTTACTAGGAGGCAAAACACCTACAATAATTTTTTTTCACTTACTCATATGAACAAACGGATTTCAAACATTAAGATGAAAATTATAAAAAGGAAAAGAATGATAAGCAAACGATGAATTAACTTACAACGATAAGGAAGTTTTTGTGGAAGAGGAAATAAAAATTGTAATCCACCAAGGGCATCTCCCCAATCGCTGGTTACGAGTAACAAAAATTGATTGACAAATTGATCAAAAGTATTTGAAGACTCACAATACTCAATTCCTAATGAGATTTTACAATTTCTGGGATGAATTGAATATACATGAGGAAGCTCAGAGGACAATTGATAAACTTCATACCTCTGGAAAATATCAAGAGCAGTAATTCTATCTTTAACATCCGAACATTGGAATTAAATGAAGCGGCATTCTGCATCATCAAATAAAATTTGTTATCCATTTGACATGGCGACAGACCAATCAAAATAAGAAATTCACAAACCAGAGAATCTAATGGAAAATCAATACTTTCGAGATGATATTGAGAAATTAACAGACCTCCGGGAGAAATAACTGACTGAGTAACATCAGAAATTAGGTTAAACCCTAAAAGGTGGGATAATTTGAGAAAAGGGTACTTACTGCCATAAAAATCCAAATCGGGTAGAATAGGTAAGCTACACATTGTAATTATCTAAGAAAAAGAAGTAGGACAATGAAGAAGTACAGAATTTCTCTGCAGACAGAAGAAGATGAAAAAGATAAAAAACAAAATTAAATTATGAATAAAATTATAAATAGAAATGTTTTTTTTTAAACAGCAAAAATAAGAGACACATGTCGGTCATGCTGGAAAATGACAATGTGAAAGGTCATGCAGTACCTGCAAAAAGTAAAATTAAAATACAGAATCTACGAATTCTCTCCAAATAACATAGTGAGTAAGGCAGAACCTGCCATCTTGCAAATATAAGAAGTGCATTCTGCACTAGGTGTTTTTGGGAAGGAGTCCACAGCCCCCCCCCCCCCCAACAGACAAATTTCAAATCTAAATCATATAACAGAACCCGCAAAAGCTGAGACACAATAATGTCCAAATACAGCTTAAAACACAAAGTTTAATTCAAAACCAGTCCTCAGACTAGTTTTCAATAAAACTGGGGGCAAATATGTAGATGACAAAATATAGCATCCACCACAGAAGGCAACAGGAACTGGACGAGAGGTACTGCAGGTCCTGCATAACGACTCAGAGGGGGATCATACCGAGGTACCAGAGTCCGGATAGGCGCAAATGGCTGTGGATACAGAACCCGACACGACTTAAGGCGGTTAAGCAACAACGGAGGCCGCTAAGGAGACTACGAGGCTCTGTCATCCAAGAAGCGGGAATGCGAGCGAAACAATCGGATCTAAGATATTTATCTGATGTATTTACTGATTTACCCCTAAACTTGTATTCCCGTCGTCTATAAAAGGCCTGCCATGCCTTATCTGTAAACTAAGTAATTCATTAATGAGAAAACAAGACTAGACTCTTTCCCTCTAAACAATCTCTCTCTTTACTTTACTATTAGTATGGTTAGTTGAAGCAAATTGTTCATACCACATTGTCGATCAAGTAGATTCAATCACTAGGAGAAGATTAGTAGATCAAAGCAAAGTCTAATTATCTCTTAGATCACCGGATTCACACCGGATAATTGGTGAAGGTATGATCTAAACCTAATTTCGTATCTTCAGAATTTTCCTTCACTTCCATATCGCCCTTCATCGTTCTGTCGTTCTCTTTTGGAGGAATCCCCTATTTGATTATTCATATATTGATCTTGACTTGTTCCAAATAATACTTTCTTTAGGGGCACCACTAGCCTTTTGACTTCACCTCGCTCTTTCAAGGATAAATTATTGATTGAGTGCACTTGCTTCGAAATGCTCTCATTTCCTTGAGCTTCTTGTTCTTTGATTTCTTCCAAAGCGATTAGCTCCCTTTGGTATTTCCGAATATCCTGTAGTGTTTCGACATTTTCCGATAAGAGATTTTTGTACAAAGGATGTTCCTTATCGAGTGCATTCAAGTAAGCTCGGACTTTGTCCTTTTCTGTTGCACCATTCCCCACTTCCACACATTGGGCGGTCCATCTCTCTGTCAAGCTTTTAGTAGATTCTTTGGTTTTGATTTTGATACTGAACAATTTTTCCACCTTGTGTCGTGATGCAGTTCTCAGTGGAATGCCCATAAAACTTATGGAATTCGCAGAAGTCCCTCGAGTTCCTTGTGTGAGGTGGATGATTTCCCCTACTCTTTGGATATCGAATCTCGCCTGCTGACTCAGACTGCTCGATGCTTCGGAGGGCTACTTCGAGGGGTACACTAAGCTTTGGAAGCTTCTCGTCTTGAAAAGGATGAAATCCTGGCCTTGGTACTCCTAACTTTTTTCTTTGGTAACCCCCCTTGTATCCTCTTCTCGAATTGCTGCTTCTGTTGTCGTTATATCTTCAGTTATCACTGTATTTGTCGTCATTGAATTTTCCTTCACTTCCATATCGCCCATCATCGTTATGTCGTTCTCTTTTGGAGGAATCCCATGTTTGATTATTCTATTCTTCATTGACAAAAGGTTAGTAGGAGTTGTGACATTATATGATATTTTTTTCTATTCTACTTATTATATATTTCGAAATAGTCGTCTACTTTAGTAGTTACCATAGAAATTGAGATGTTGTTACCTTGTCTACATAACCATGAGTTATGATGGTATACTTTCCCGGTGTACTAAGTTTACAATATACATGAGATATATTCAATACACTTTCCATTCCAATGGTTTGCTTGCAAATCACATATAGGAGAATTGATGAATCTAAGGACTACTTTAGAGCAGATTCATGGATTATAGCTTAGGACGTATCACCACGTCTAAAGTTCGCAAATTAGCCCAGCAAGTACTTCGAAGCGGATCCAGTTAAAACCCTATTTTGGAGGCAGGCAGGTTCGCGAACCGCTTCGCGTACAAGAGCTCCGGATTTTCCTCCTAAGTTCCAAAACGTCGATATGTGTACGTACATGTACGTGAACTGTATCCGATGTTTTAGGCCTGAATTCCAAGTCCAGGAGGTTCGCGAACCGTCCTGGTGATTATCTTCAGGATAATTACGCGGGTTTAACAGATAACTCCTTATCTCTTAGTTGGACTTGATACTTATCACGAGAATATCTTCCGTGGTCCATCTAACGAGTCTCAATAGTTCAATAAGATTCAGTTGTTCACATTTCCATTGGATCTCTATCTTCAAGTAGTTTTGAGATAAAAAACTACATGACAGATAAATCACTACGCCAGATCCGGAAATTAACAACACTTTTTAAACGTTGCTAAACAGAAAACGTTGCTATAAATAAATTAATCGTTGCTATAAATGCTATTTTTATAAAAATAATTAAGCAAGGCAAAAAAACGTTGCATATGCAGGGGCTAATATGTCTTTTTATTAAAAATTAGATTTTAATGAGTTATATTACGTTTTATCTTCATTCTCTTCTTTTTTCTGTAGAAACTAACTCCTACTCTCCATCACATATTCCATATATCATCTTCTTCTTCTTTAACCCAAATCTTCCAGGACAAACCTCAACTCTCATGAATCAAAAACTAAACTCAACCCCCATCTCAAAATCGAAACTATATATCTGATCCAAAAGAAAAAAACCTTCTTTTGTAACCTTAAATGGATTTGCTCCTGAAATCAAAAGATTTCTTCTCTCCCGTTTCTCTCGTATTCTTCATGGTGGTGGTCTTGTCTCTATCGTATTCTTCATGGTGGTACTGGTCTTCGAAATTCTGTTAATCACATCAATTTTGTAAGTCCGCAAAATCCCTAATTTCGGAATTTTAGGTTTTAATGTATTTTTGCCACTATTGAAAACTTGTTATAACTAGCCTCTAGGTAGATTTGATTATTTTGATTTGTTATTTCACTAGTTTAGATTCTCATTTCAAAAAAAAAAAAAATGGATACCCTAGATCTTGGGGTTAAATTACATTGTTAGTTTAGCTGGAACAAATGATTTATATGCGAGAAATTTAGTTTCTACGGTTTGGAATTTGAGTTTTTTGGCTGAGGAGATTAATTGTTGGGGATGGTGGTGGGAGAAGAAGATGATGCACTTGATGTGTCTCTATGCCAGAAGGTACCTGATCCATCCGGAAGTCTTACTAGTAGAGACAGGGTTGCAAGTGTTGATCAATCTCCAAAGTCTGGTATAACCCCTAATCTTGTTATTTGTTTTGCCTTTTTACTTGATTTTAACTTAATCTGGTGTCTTTTGTTGAGTGCACCTATGTACAAGGAAATTTTACTCCAAATTTAGGGAAGACAGTGTATGAAATCAGGAGGTAAATACTATTCTACATGGGCATGTTGGTTTTCATTTTGGTTTAGTTTTAGTTGATTGTATGCATATATTGTGCTGGTGGGTTTCTGTGGATCTAGCAGAACTGTTATAGGTTAAGTCTTGTCGGTGAAAAAGTGTAGCTTGATTAGACAATAGTATAGTCCTTGGAAGGTGCCTTTCTTGGAGTTATTCGTGAACGTAGATATAAGTGGCAAGATGAGCTTTTCGTGCTTACGGAGGTTAGGTTTTCATCTGAAAATTGAATATATGGTGACTCTTGTGACTGTTTAATGACATAGGTGATTGTATTTTGCAAAAATGACTGCAAACTTCGACGTCTTAATTCCTGGAAGACCGGGTTGCAAGAGCGAATTGGTAGGTTTATATGAGAATGGTGGTTACGTCGTTGCAAAGAACTTGTCTCTTGTGTGGAGTTAGTATGGTTGCGACAAGGTATAGTTGTCTAAATGGTTATTTGTCTGGTATAACATCTTGAACTACCTTGGTATCAGATATGGCGTCTCACCATATTGTAGGTGACTATGAAGCATCATTTTTAATTGTTTTTAGTTTCCTCCGCTAAGATTTTGCAGCACTAGCAGAACTCGTTAGTTCCATATAGTTTTAAACTGTCATTACATCTCTTCTCGTCTATCTCTACAAATTCTAGATACCAACATTGTCAAATTAATGTTTCCATTTTTTCTGGATTTTTGCTGCAGGTGTTTGTTATGTAAGCACTCTAACCACTGTTTCCCTGCAGGTCATCCTTGTATTTTTCAGCGCACAAAATCTTTCACTTAAAGAGACTATTATAATTGATATTTTACTAGGCAAGAATAACGATGTGGAAGCTGGCGTTCAGACTTTTTTTTGGACTATGCATCTTCTACTATTGTACTCACCACTGGAACATTTATGGGTGTTAAAATTTGGGTTGGAAGAGCATCTCTGGGATGGTGGGTCAGCTTATCACGGACTCATTGAAGACTTGTAGTGACTTGGGTTTGGAATTGATCAGTTGAAGACATGAACACCTGCTCGCGTTGACAGTCAAAACTATTGATTATTCTGGTCTCGAACCCCAACATGGTGATGGAGAGGTTTTTACCTATCCTTGAAATTTACTTTTAAGGTCCATGAAATTTTCTTTAACTTGTAACTTAAAGCAGAGTAAGAATATAAGACTTATGCTGGTTAGTGCCTGAATTTGGTTTCTAAGTATATATTGAAACAAAATTTAGAATGTTGTTGTTGATGGTGGATTTTAGTATATGGGTAAAATTGTAAAATAACATAATGGACTTAGAACATGCCCATGTTAAAGGACAAAATTTTGCACCACCCAACAAAGCATGATGAACCACAACATAACTAGGAGAGCAGGACTGTTGCGAAGACCCTGGTTAGACAAGGAATGCTCTGGCCAGCACCATCTTATGGTCACACTCCACCCTTGTTATGCTTGGCCATTACATGGCCAAGATCCTCTTTGGCCAGCCCATCTTATGGACACATGCCAAATTACAACATAACTAGGAGAGCAGGACTACTGCAACAACCCTGGATAGACAAGGAATGCTCTGGCCAGCACCATCTTATGGGCACACGCCACCCTTGTTATGCTTGGCCATTTACATGGCCAAGTTCTCCTTGGCCACTAGGCCAAACATTCAAGGGGATGGCGCTGGCCATTCCTGGCCACTAGGCCAAACTCGTCCAAGGGGATGGCGCTGGCCATCCCTGGCCACTAGGCCAAACATCCAAGGGGATGGCGCTGGCCATCCCTGTCCACTAGGCCAAACACCCAAGGGGATGGCGCTGGCCATCCCTGGCCATTAAGCCTAACACCCAAGGGGATGGCGCTGGCCATCCCTGTCCACTAGGCCAAACACCGTCCAAGGGGATGGCGCTAGCCATACCTGGCCACTAAGCCAAACTGTCCATGGGATGATGCTGGCCACCCCTGGCCACTTGGCCAAACCTAAGTCGCGATAATAATCTGTGATATCCCTGACTACTTGGTCGAAACCTGATTTTGAACTATCTCATGACCTGGCCGCTTGGCCAGATTAAACCAACAGGCATCGCTAGCCTATGGCGTGCCTTGTCCATCTATGTCCAAACCTGTTTTCATGATCCGTTCTGCTTACATTCCATGGTAATGCAACATAAGTAATCTCATGTCAATACTACTTTAGCCAAACAAATGTTTGAGGTATTTTCTAAGTATCCATATTCTCCAACACGAAAGTCATCTCACATCCTTATAATAAGTATTGCTAAAGACCCAACATCCAGTAATGGAAAGGACAATGAGTTCAATATGAGTTCAATACGAACTGACTCGAACAACGAGTCATACATATCATCCAACAGAGATGTAAAAACGTGTCACAAATGGGGGGATTTACATTAGGGTTTTGGTCTGGCGGTCTACGACAGTTGTGGCGTGACACGCCACTGTTGTACTCGTGGGAAATACTGGGGTAATGGGTAGTGGGCATGACTGGCAGTTAAGCTAATTCTACGGGAGTAACTCCATCATTCCACTATCCTAATTTTACCATTTTCCTCCACGTTTAACAAGAGATCAGTGTATTTATGAACATATTATAAATAGATGATTCCATCTGTTTTCCAAGGACAATTCACCTCAACTTAACATAACTCAACTTAAACTCAGTTCATCTCGATTCATCTTTCATTTTCGAGCAAAA
Organism: Papaver nudicaule; assembly: GCA_023529015.1. NCBI lineage: Eukaryota > Viridiplantae > Streptophyta > Magnoliopsida > Ranunculales > Papaveraceae > Papaver > Papaver nudicaule. The sequence continues at coordinate 37,324 of JAJJMA010089174.1, forward strand.
CCTGAGATTTAGATCCAATTACTTGAGAAATCAGAAGAAGAACCAAGTTGTCTTTGACAATCATCATCTTCCTAAGTTATTCAAAAACCACACACATTACCTATTTTCAACCAGAAATACATGATCTCACTCTTTCTCTGCTCCACTCTTTCATCTGTGACCGAAGCAAGTCTGGAACGACCATTTGTCTTGGTTTAGGCTAGATTTGTTCGACTTTGATCTCTCGAACTTGAAAGTACTCTTTTGCAGTACATTGTTTTCCAGGGTAAAACAATTGGCGACCACAGTGGGAGATCAATCTCTCGGTTTCAGAAAACTTCATTTCACTCAAAGATGGTCGAACTAGGGTCGGAATCAAACATCAGCAAAATGAATTCTTCGTCATCGAAGAATGACGGTGTCATTGCTGGCATGATATCAGCCGCCCTCCTAATCACTTATCATATTTCCCCAAAACCCGTTCAATCTTACCCAAAATCATTATCAAACCAAATGTGGAGCCTACCCCAGCCAACGCCGTAGATTCTCGAATCGATGCACGCTCCTATCTGGAGGCTTTGATGTCTCCACCAAGTCCACCACCAGAAGTCATAAAAACAACAATGGTCAGCGATGCTCGAAGCCCACATCGCGAAGTTAAGAAGACAACTGTACCTGGTGATATTCGACGACTGCGTGCACCTGATCATATGAGAAGGATGGAGGAAAGCAAGAGTCACCCAACCAAGTATGTCATTGCCGAAGATATAGAAAGGCTATACAAGCATATGGGGGAGAGACAAAGCCAGAGCCGATCAATCAATATCAACCCCCTTACTCGAGTAGGGTACAAAGAACTCCCCTGCCATATGGATACGTCTCCCCTGTGTTTTCAAAGTACGACGGGAAGGGGAATGCACATGAACATATATCCCGGTTTGCAGAATCGTTGGGAGAACATGAACATGATTACGATCTACGACTCAAAGAATTTTCCAAGTCTCTGACTGGAAAAGCTTACACCTGGTACAATAGTATCCCACCAATAGCATCACCAGCAGGGGGAAATGGTGAACGCTTTCTACAAGAAGTACTTCTTCGTCGACGAAAGAGTAACACTGTCGGATCTAGGCGGAATATTTCATCACAAAAAGAAACCCCCAACGACAGCCAAATTTCAGCAACGACGACCCCGACCATATTGGAAAGAAAGAGCACCTAAGAATACTCTTATCCAGCCTTCAACGATGTCATGACGATGCTTTTAATCCAAGTTATTTCAGAAGAAGGAGGAAGGAAGACCCCGACCACCATAGAATACCAATCCAAGCACATGCTTCCCGGACCGACGACACCTCCAGCACATGAAGAGACGGTCAAACCGCCTAATTTACCTTGCACTATAACATAAGTGATCGAATGGTTGGAGACACGGATACAGAATGGAGAAATCAAGCTACCGCATATACATAAGCAACCTACTGTTGAACAAAAGGCAAACTCCAGATATTGTCACTTTTGCGGATTTGTTCATCATCCAACCAACAAATGTTACAGCTTAACGTGGATCTTCAAAAAGAAGGTTGAAGCAGGAAATCTCTCGCCGAAGACAGGGGAACATCACTCAATGTTATGTCGCAGGTTTTACTACGCAAGAAAAACATGCGGGACAAGAAGCTGCGTCATTGAAGAATCTCTATGAGCTATTACACTTTTCTAAATCTCAACGGTTGATCCAGCATTAAAAGACATCACCTTTACTGAGAAAGATACGATGGCAGAAGAAGGTCGTAATCGAGCTTTGTACGTAATGGCATACATCCAGAATGCCGGAGTCGAACGAGCTCTTAAGACGTTGATGCCGCGTCCAACATCTTCCCCATAAAGAATCTCAAAGCGGCAAGAGTACCACAACACGAGATTGTTTATTATCCCGTCACAATGAAAGATCATCCGAAGATAAAGTATGAAAAGCCTCAGCACAATTGATAGATGGCACAGACTCAACCATATACGCCTTTGAGACGGTGAATGTTCATACAGAAGAAATCCAAGACCTAGCTTCGTCAGTCCGATGCTGTCACCATAAGAAAGAAGATGTCTACAACAGTCGAGTTACCCATCACCTTATCGAACAAGCAATGTGGAGTATCATCGTCTGATGGTACTATCAGTGAAGTAGATAAAAGGAAAGGCGCCACAGAATAACCTTAGTTCAAACGTTCCATACGTACGTCAACCTTAGCATCTCTCCCAGCAGAAGCTATGCAACGTAGGATGGACCTAACACAAGCAAATGCACCAGAAATTAATCAGAGACAACAACCATCAAAGGAGAACCTAGATGTCCCTGATTGCTCTCTCTCCATGGAAAAGGTGATCAAGCTACCTTTTTAAATCGTCTTTTGTTAAGGCTCAGCCAACCAAACAAGATATCCTGGAAACTGAAGGCGTTCACAAAGATCCATTACCCGTCAAGAATTTTGTTATCCCAGTCGAGCCAGCGGACCCGAAGAATCTTTGATGATGAATTTATGCAGCACTCGTTACTTATCTAAGTAAGAATATGGGGATATCTTCACCACTTTTAACTAAGTCACTTCTGGAAGGTGTATCCCATTCGTTGAAGAGATGGAGACACACCACATGATAATAAGAGATAAACGACCTCAGGTCAATATGATTGGGGACTGCCCACCACAACACATCTCGAAGGCGTGTCACCAAACAAGACAACCTTTGTGCCCACGACAATCAGAGACCCTGGAGGAAGATAAGGGAGGATTATCCAAGAATACCAATGGGGACTACCCAAGTGAAAGTCAAGTTCTGCATCACCTCAAAATATCCAAACTATGATGTGGTATTAGGAGGAACCTTAAATCGACAACAACGGAGCGCCGACAGGTATTCAAAATCTCACACACTCATCAATATGTTTATTACACCAGTTAAAGATGCCAACAAGGGGATAGCAAGAACCAGATGAGGATACGTTATCTCGCGCCCAAGGATACACGACAGTAATGAACAAAGACAAAGAGGTTGGCAACACCATCTTTACCTTCCTGGTATCCGTCTATCATAAGGGGTACATCATACATGTCCTTAGCATTGCGAACCCCGGGGAACAGAATTCCTACCTACCTCCCTTTTACAACAAAGAAAAAATAGAAGTTGGTTCATCTACCCAGACTGAGGAAAACCTGAAAACAAAGAAGTGATCGAAGAAGTCCAAGAGGATCATTACTACTATCTGTGGTTGGGAGGAACCTTAAATGAGGAAGCTCATGATACGCGAATTAACAAACACCTCATCAACAAGTAATATCAGATGAAACCCTTTGTTTTTACCGGAAAAACATATGTACCGTCTCTGGGTACTTTTGTAGTGCTCGAGATCAAAATCGAACAAGACGAGCCTAAACCAAGTCAATGGTCTAGGGAGGGAAACAGTGGAAAAAACTTGAGATCAGGTTGAGGATGTGTTTCTGGGTGTGAGAGTTCAAGATCTTCGTCGTGAGGGTGACTGGAGGTCTCCAAGGCTAGAAGTGTTGAATTACTCAGAATCTGGTTGTTGCTCGTGCTCCGAGGCTTTGGTGTTCGTGAGTGTTCTGGTTATTCTGACTGGTCTGCCTTGGAAGATAGAGGAAGCCTCTATTTATAGTGTTGAACTCACCCTGATCTCTCGACAGAGAAGGTGGACGTCGTGGAAGTGTGGAGGAGTGGAGGACATGAGTTGTGCTCTGTAACTGCTAGGGTCGTGTAGAACATTAAGTTTACTTAGGCACACAAACTGAAAGCAGTTTGCTGACAAATCCAGGTTAATAGATATAGAGTATGTTCTTATCACAACGATCTTGAGTGGCCTTATATCAGAAGAGAAGGACCATAGAATAAACAAGATCGCAAGGCTTGATAGACGTGATAGAACAAAACACTAGTACAATACAAGAAGACTAGTAAACATAATCTAGTTTCCCGTAAGAGGTACTTCTAGGCTTCTCGATCCCTAGAGAAGACTTTCACGCAATTCTAAACCAAGAGCAAAAGCTCAAAGGTAACTGAAAAGAAAAGCAGCAGACACAAGCTATTGGAGATAAGCTTGGTAGAGGGATAAAGCTTTTAGGAGACAAACCACTCCTATTTATATTGAATAAGGCTTAGCTTTGAAATGAGGCAAACTTAATTTCGGAAATTCCACAAATCACATTTACATATTAATTCTGAAATTCCTCATTTAGTCTCATAGCATTTAATGAGATCTGATACTCTAGCATTTTACATTTCTGAAAAAATAATTCATAAAGAAAATATATTTTCAAAAGATGTTTAGCCAAGAGC
>JAJJMA010089174.1:45114-57051 GCA_023529015.1 Papaver nudicaule
TTATATTCCCTGTATATTCCACAACCACGCTCCCCTAAAGATATATTCTATTAAGCACAAGTTCACAAAAGAACTCTCCCCCGTTGGTTTTCATTCCCTCGGACATGAGAACAACGGAATTGTCTTTGCCAGAGAAAGACTTAGATCTGGTTTTGGTTTTTCTAACACGTCCGTAGTCATACTAGATTATACCAAAACCACTGATTTATGCGTATACTATAACTCCTAGTCGTGAGACACAAGGATATCCAATAGTATTGTGACTTGCATAAAATCGATCTCCTCCTTACATAGTTATACTTATACCTGCATACAAAGTCATTAGTACAAACATAACAGCCACAAACATAAGGAGGCCAATGATATCAAGATATTAAAACATTTACAGATCAACTCCATAGGAGATAAAAATATTATCTTGATAACCTGCAACATACATTCATAATAGATTCAGAAATATTAACTCAATGTTGCATTCGAATCTTCCGCAATATTTAGGTTTTCTGATTTTCTAATTTTTATATTTTTCAGAAAAATGATTCGAAACTGCGTAAACAAATACACTTTTTTTTAAAAAAAAAAATTTCGAATTAACTTTTCATAAACAGATTTGAATCATACGCAAATAAATAATAATAATTTTTTATTTAATTTTTCGAAACAGAAAATAACAAAAGAATAAAAATCTACTAATAACCTTTTTATTTTATTTCATAATAGTTTCGAAACATAGGGAGACTCTATAGAAAACCCAAAAACTCTAGATGTGTGTGAGTGTAGAAAGTGCCTTCTACAAATAAAGCATCCTAAAGGTGAAGCTGCGTAAGAAGACTATCTCTGAGAAGTACAGAATCATCAATAGAAGGCCACGGCGAGTATCAGGTATGAAGAGGTTAGCGTATAGGGTCGCCGAGGCTACACCAGCGAAGAATAGAAGGGCGGAGTGTAATTAGCAAGACTGAACACGTCACCGGCAAAGGACCGTACAGTAGTTGGGCATTTATGAGAATATCAGAATAGGCAGAGTTTACTTGTTGACTCAGTGGGATCCGCGTCAGCAATCCTTATCCATAAGTAGACTAGCTCGCCGAAGGATATAAGCACTCGCCGATATGCTTGTCGGCGAGAGGAAACAGACTGTTATTATGAGACTTTAGGGTATATTCGCCATGGGGCGCAAGATCGGGATGATTATAGCTTAGCCTTCCCTAGGAGATGAAACACCATAGAATAACTCTAGCATAGGATTCCCAATAAGGGTAATCATGTAACTTTGCCGTGTAACTCTCACATAAAAGGGAAACAACCCTAATGTGAGGGGGAGGCCTCTACTATCTTTCTCTCTCTACCTCATCTTCTTCTCTACTCCTTTCTCCAACTCAAGAACACCTCAAGAACACCAAGAAAACCTATGTATAATTATCCAATATCACTACTAATAAATCCGTGATGTAGGAAGCTAGATAAGCTCCGAACACGTTAAAAACGTCTCATGTGTGCTTTACTTTGATATCCATTTATGTGTGTGTGAACTAGATCTAAGGATTTGGTAAATCAATGGGTGTAATTGCATGATGTATTTTATGCAATTACATTTTGGCGCTAGAAGAGGTTGAATCATGTCCTAGAAGCTCAAAAATGAAGAAATCAACGATCTCGGCATCAAAATCCGGTGAACTCAGTAGATCCAGTAGCTCAGTGGCCTCGTGGGGGTATTTCCGTCAAAAGCAAGCAAGTTTCAGAAAAAAAAGTTGGGTTTTTGAGTTTCAGCAGCATAAATCGAATGGGAGGAGCAAAGAACATGATAAGTCAGAAAGAAATCTCCGGCGCAAATGAAATCAAAAGATTACTCTTTCACAATCAGTTTAAGGGAGACAAATCCATCTCTTTATCTGCTTTTATATTGTTCCTATTACCCAGATCTGAAAGTTTTACAACAAAATCTTGACAAAAAACCCTTGTCTTTCAACAAAAATCGGATTTCTCCTTCGATAAATGGATTCAAAAAAAAAAAAAAAAACATTTTTGTTCTAGATTTGTAATCAATAGAGTTTATACTTGAAACCCATTCACAAATTTTAGGAAAAAACACGATTTCAGCTCTTTTCCTCTTTAGTTTGCTGTTATACATAATAATTGTTGAATGATTGATCTTAATTCACGATTACTCACTCAATTGACTCCTTGTTGCAGCGTTAAAATCCATCTATTCCTTTACACAATCGGCATCTCAGTTCGATTTGGGGTATCTCTGTGAGCAAAACCAAGAAGGCAAAGAAGGGTGTCAAAGTCGACCATTTCTCCTTGGTTCATCAACCAAAATACATCAAATCCATTTCTTTGAGCAATCATTGTGGAGCAATACAACTCTGCAAAGTTCAACTGGAATTTCTTGCTAAGCTTATAACGGCGAGGGAATAGTACCAATAGGAGAAACAAGCTCAAATGTCGTCGGTCTGCCTCCATCGCTAACATGAGTACATTCCTGAGACGGCAAATTCATAATCATAAAAACCTCTACAGCAGCGAAGTAGATGGGAGACCTAAACAGAGGACAGATCAGTCTATCATGACAAACACCAAAAGGGAAGATCAGTACTGCAGCAAAGGGAAGTTGCTTCGCCGATAGCACGGATGCGTTCCTTAGAGCTGCGGGTCCATGGATTACAAACACCAAAAGGGAGATGTTCTTACTTTTTTTATCTTTACCATCTAGCATTTATTGATGTTAATATCTCTGGTCTTTGGACTCCAAAACAAGGTTTCACTTAAATCTGCTCACTAGCATTAGAGAACAGAGAGGAATAGTTTCCTGTTGGTAGGAATTGCCAAGTTCAAGATAGTTTAGCTCACACCACATTAGGTTGACCTGTTGGGGCAAAATTTTTTCTTCTAACAAAAACTAATCATTTCAGATTAGCTAAGTTTCAACTGTGTACCTTGATTCTAAGATAAGGAGGATTTGAACTTTGTACTTTGATTCCTTTCAGCCTTTTGCCATTGCTATAAAGTTCTCGCGTACAATAAAGATGCAAGTCTTCATATTACTGGATAGATGTACAAGCTTTCATTTACTGGCTTTATTTGCAAGGTGCAGACAAATAAACAGGACTAAGCGAGATTCATCTCTTGCTCGCTGAACGATGCATTGTTGGCTGTTGAAGAAGGAAGTCTACAAACAACAATGCCTAGCAAAGCTGCCTTGCCAAGCCCACCTCGCCGAAGTGTCACTCATCAATCAGGAGTCCAAATATCTTGCAAAGTTGGAAAGTCAACACAGCCAACTCCACCCATCTCGCCGATACAATGTCCATTTTAGCAAGTTCATCACATTTTAGCAATTTTGGAGTCACCATCTCTCCGAGGTTAACGAGACAGCAAAGACGGAAAGCCAATCTTGCTGAGACCAACCAGCAAAAAAGCCTACAACTACCAAGTTTGTGGAAGTCACCAGTCAATCTCGGAACAACCACTTCGAGCGCAGCTAATTTTGTCATTCAAACTTATTTGGCCGAGCTGAATATGTAATCTTTTCCAACTCAACTTCACCTTGGTTGGGGCGATGAACTTGGAGTGTATCCAGCAACGCGGGAGTGGCAAACAGCAACCCAAAAAGGGAAAATCCTTACCTTGTTGTCTACTATTTATAATGGAAAGCATTATTGGAATTATTAGGAAAACATAGCCATGTCGTCTATAGAGTGATCATTAGATGAAATCCACAAACTTGTACCTGTAGGAGTTACTGCCCATATTAAGTATACCATGAGTTCTAGCATACGTACTAGCCAGTACAGTCCGAAGCATACTAATCTGTAGCTAAATATCATTTGAAAATGTTAACTCACGACAGTAATCGGCAGGGTCACTAAGTCCATATGCGTTAAGGGCAGAATTTCTGACCTTTCAAAAAAAAAAAAAAAAAAAAAAAATGGAAGGGGCCCCACTCCCCCCTCTGGTATAGTATGTCTTAACTATTTGTTCTTAGCTAATCGCGAAATGAATTTGATTACTTGCAGCGATATCCAAGTGGAATTTTTCTTGTACTCGTATCGGCGATGAAATGTTTAATGCTAGAGACTAGAGTCTCATTTCGGCAATGGAACGACACGTGTGGAGAAGACCTCGGCCAACACAATCTTACTGAGAGCCATTCACCTTACTAAGAGTACTTGTTGAACCAAACGGCAAGTCAAAGGGAGGTTACAAGCGATGACTTCATCTACAATTCGCATCGGTACTCGGGGCCAAAACTACAAGCTACTTTTAAAAGGGAAAATCTCTTACCTTCTTATTTCTAATATATTCCCGTAAGCATTTTTAGTTACTGATAATGGTGTGAGTATAAAAGTAAATATATCCCATGCCTTGCATATGACTATGAAGGAGCCAAACTAATTATTTTAGACATCTAGACTTGTACAGCTGAGTTAAGATGAATACCTTAGCAAATGCTTATTCATCCAAGCGTTAAGCGGTTGTAAGTTAATGAAAATGATGGCTGGGTATAGTACATGTACTAAGGCCGAGAAACCACATATGTTAAAGCTAGTCCATACATTTCTAAGATTTCTCAACTTGACAAAAACCATCATTTGCAATAGCACAATATTGCTAGCTCACTGTTTAAAATTAGGGCATTGTATACTGTTTAGTATTGTACATTTCTGACTCATTATTGACAATCCCAGGTACTCAATATGGCGAAATCTAAACGGGAACCCTAGGAATCAAGGAATCTTGGCTCCAAATGCAGGAATATTTCTTTCGCCAACTAAAACATGACGATAAGCATTCCTACCATTTGAATTCCATCCTTTTTAAATATGAATCAGATTCCAAGTGATAGCGATTACTATAGATCAACACATAGCTATATCATGTTCCAATCAAGGTTAGATTCGGCGAATGTGCCTCTCGTAGCCAAACACAATAGATATACTAGTAATAGTTGTCACGATAAATTGGAATGTCTTAGTTTATTTCATATTTTAAGTTATATACTACAATTTCTAAATACTTTAGATTATTTGAAATTTTATCGCGACATAGCTTGACACATTACCATATCTTATACAAAACATGTTAGTCACGCTATGTTCAAGAAATATATGCTTAAGTCTATCTTAAAATAAGCTAGAGCGAAGAATGATTAGCGATGTGATAACATAGCGACGACATAGCTTCACATCTCCAAAATGGCATCCTGCTGTTAAGTCTAAGATGCAACATTTTTGAAACTCGCTGAGATCAAGCCAGATTATACTAAGGAACCCTCCCCGCTCTACCCAAGAGCGTGACTGGGGCAGATTCCCAATTAAGTTTGAATTTCATAATCTATTTGAATATTATGTGGTCACCGCTAACCTATGGGGCTATATTATTACTCCACTATATTCTCGATGTGTTTTTGTCTTTGAACACAGATAAGAAAGTCAACCGTTCGCTTACACGATAAAAGCACATAAATGAAAAAGCCAATGAACTTCGCCTACATCATAAAAATGACAAAAGGGCCGAACGAATCAAGATTGCATCGCCGTTGAATCTCATATACTTCAGCGAAGTAGATTTCAACAACATTATCATGAATTTCTACACTATCGCCACCTCACACCACCAGTACTACAATGTCTACACCAGAAAGGAGGAATTCGAAAGTGGATACTTCACTCTGAAGCGGTTAACTGATGCCACTCAAAATGTCAGTTCAGAAAGCAACGACTCAAGACTTGCTGGGGAAGCGTTTACAAGGATATTCTTCCTAATGGGAGGAGCATCGCCGTGAAACAAATAAAGCTAATGAGCTTCGCCGATTACATGAGCTAATTGCTCCTGACCAAAAATGTCCAATCTTGAGGCCAAGTGCCATTTACAGAGGCACAAATGCCTAAGGCAATAAAAGCCATACAAAAACCCTGATCAGGTACAAAGGCTACGCGCCATCTTTAGAGGCATAATGCCCAAATCAATAAATCAGCTAAGAGCCAAGATCTCTTATACAGAAAGCTTGCTTGCATTGAGTGAACGCACCTACTCGTAATAGTTAGTCCGACCCAGGCTTAGTTGTAAGGCCAGTCGTGTTACTTGTTGATCTGTAAGTGTTTGGGCGAATAAGAACCCTTTTGCTGTAGCATCACATTCGGCGGAGCCGTCGGTGTGTTAATCCGTCTACGCCATAGCATCACCTCTGGCGGGCGCCATAGTGTATTAAAGTCTATGGGGCAACCCAAACAGCTTATATTAGATCGCCGACGGGCACAAGTAATGGTTACGGCTGGGATCTAACCCTGTCGCTCCGAGAAATTGTTAAGTCAATTGTTGAAATTGTTGGTTGTACGGGACCAGGACTTCACTCAATGGCAAGTTAAGTCTTTGAAGACAACTACAAAGGCCAAGTTCTCTATAGTGACAAAGCGTTAAGCTTTTCATTGCTCGGACTCACAAAGAAGATAACACCAAAGGCACAAAGCAACGATTTGTGCACAAGACAGCCTAAAACGCCGAAGAAATGAAGAATAACAAGCAAGAAGAGCGAGATTGGAAACCCTCAAGGTATCCAAGGAGTAAGAAACGTCATTGGTGGAAAAATGCAAACACAAAAAATATCCTCAACCTGCAAGTTCCCTTGGTTTGTGTCGGCGATACGAGAAGCAAGGCAGGGAAAATTGTTTTCACTAAAGATGACTTAGTTTCGCCAATCTATCTTCGCCGATATATCTTCGCCAATCTCAGAAGTCGTCAATCTCAATAAAAGAACACAATTTTTATCACTCGCCGACAGCAGAAAGTCTTTCATCAACGAATCTTCGCTCATCAACCTTCACAAGAGCATTGAGAAGCAGTATGCGATAGTATCCACTCAGCGGAAATTGGCAATCTTGCCAAGAAGGGAAGTTATCGGATTTCGATATATTGATTTTAAGGGGACCAGAGTCTCATAACAACGGCAAAACATGTCATTTTATCAAGCAGCGGATGGTAGCTGAACCATGGAGAAATCAATATGAAGCCTCTCGGTTATCACTGAAATTCCAGTCCATGGCCTTCAAGTATTTATCTCGGAGAAGTAAAATTCTTCGATGACAAAGACCCATTGTCCTCAACCATTTGTAGGGCACAATGTAGAAAGCATTGTAAACACTTCACGCCGATAAGACAAGGATTGTATTGTCTTAATGGCGCGCATAAGTGCTAGTCGGAAGAGTCTACTCATCATGGCTACATACTGAAGCCACCAATCAGCAAGCAAGGAATTGTGCTCGCCGAAGCAATCGAAGGAAAATTGTCGCCATCACCTTCTACTCAAGGAGTAGAAAATATCCTCCATATCTCGCCAAAATGGATATTCCATTCACAGAATCAATGTACAATACACTGTCAGTCACCAAAGCTGCATACGAATTTCGTCAAAAATCACCACCAATATTTGCATAACATGACAGCCCACTCAGAGGCATCAACATAGTCTTACAACGACGACCCACTCAGGGGCACCATCATAAAGTCTTACAATAATTCCATATCGGCGTATTATGACTTTGAAACTTCATTATGGACCTAAAACCATCGCATATGATTATTGCATGTGCATTACCCCGCCATGACTTTAGCTATACACTGTGAAAAACTAACTTGGGTTCCAAATCATTGGAATAGATTATATCTACAAGAATTTTAAAGCATTTACAGAGGTATTAAAGCGAGGTCATATCATCCCCTTTCAAGAAGGCAAGAAGATGATTGCGACGATATTCGCCGAGGAGCTCAGTTTGGTACATTCACACAGCGTCGACCTACACAAGACTCAGATGTCTCCTATAAATCAGCTAAGTCATCCCCTCTTATTTCTAAAATAATTGGCATAGTATCACGCTGACTTCGTCGTAAGTTAGAAATTGGCATACTTGATAGCTATGGTGACATCAAATACCTTCAAAATTACTCAAGGGGCAACCGCCCAACTATTTACTCTACGCCGAACGAGCAAGTGAAGTATCACAAATTTTACAAATATTTCGTCGCACGCTCTATTGTGATATACATGTCATTATAAATGCATTTCCACTTCTCCTATGGGTCACTAACCATGACAGGGGCACGAGCGCTAAGTTTGCATAACTATTTGCGTCGACAATATTATCTTTTACCTTTAAATTTGCCTTGTTATTTGTTTTAATGCGTTGAATTTAGAATTCGAGTAGCAAGTGTAGCTTCATTCAAAGGGATCGCCGACTTGGCAAGAAAGCATTCACTGATCACGGTATACTTTCGCCAAAGTGGAACTAGTGACTACACGCTGGGGCAGCGGTTCAATCCTATTCCACACGCTGGGGCAGCGGTTCAATCTTATTCCACACGCTGGGGCAGCGGTCCAATCTTATTTCACACGCTGGGGCAGCGGTCCAATTTTATTTCACTCGCTGAACTTAGCGATGAACAAACAATAGTCATTTAACAGCAGAGCTAAGTATCACTAATTCAGAATACCATACCACAATATCATGAGTTATTTCAAGTTATTGATATTTTCTAAAGCATTTCATAAGGCCCATAGCATGAGTAACAGGGGCAGAGCCACATACTTATTGTCAAAAGTTCAAATTTGTTATAGAAAAATGCACAAATCTTGTTTTGTTTTTGCTTTAAAAAGTTTCGATCTCTTACTTCCCAAAGCAAAAAGGGGCAACCATGTATAGGAAATACAAAGTAAAACATATCAAGAAAGCTAAAATTTCTTTTTTAATTTCTCTATGATTCGTTTGCAGGACATCACTTGGCGAATACAGGTATTCTAAATCAACACAAAACAAGCATAGTAGCGAAAGCAAGAAACAAACATGGCAACTACAAGCCGAGGACTCCGGAGTCGTTGCTTCAGAACCTCGCGCAAGAGCAGGGGCAAATATATATATATATATATATATATTTCAAAAGCATGTTGTGCTCTTCCGCTCAGTTCCTCCAGCAGCAACAAAAATTGAACCAGCAGTCACTCATGAAGTTCGCCGATATGCAAACGCCATTCCAAAATTCACAAGTAGTCAGTTTATATCACGATCTAGGACAACAAAGAAGCTCGCCAAAGCACAACCAGAGTCTATAAACTTTTTCATATCTCCTCTAGCTGAAGAAGCAGACAAAGCCTTCACCCTCAAGCAAGGATCGCCGAATACTTCTAAATCTTCGTCAACAAATGTTCAACAACAGATACCGCTGAAGATTACAAGACAGTCAGTACCTCGCCTACATTCGCGGTCGCCGAATCTCGCCAGCCTATCGAAGAAGAAACTCCTCAGATTCTCCTGCATCAGTCTTCTCAACAAGCAACGGTCATCCGCTGAAGATAGAAGATCCGCTTAAGTTTACATCAACACACCGAAGTTTTTAGCACGCCAATCCATGTCAAAGCCGTCGCCGCCGATAGAAGAGTCGCCCAAGTTGTCTCGCCGACATAACCATCCAAACCAAGATCAGATCCAGCCAAGCTACTTTGAAGACTTTACTTGTTTACTCCGCTTGCACCAGACGACGTTTCAAGAAGATTTTGCTTAAGGATTATTCTGCGAACCATCCATAAGCAAAGGGGCAAAATGTGAGTGTAGAAAGTGCCTTCTACAAATAAAGCATCCTAAAGGTGAAGCTGCGTAAGAAGACTATCTCTGAGAAGTACAGAATCATCAATAGAAGGCCACGGCGAGTATCAGGTATGAAGAGGTTAGCGTATAGGGTCGCCGAGGCTACACCAGCGAAGAATAGAAGGGCGGAGTGTAATTAGCAAAACTGAACACGTCACCGGCAAAGGACCGTACAGTAGTTGGGCATTTATGAGAATATCAGAATAGGCAGAGTTTACTTGTTGACTCAGTGGGATCCGCGTCAGCAATCCTTATCCATAAGTAGACTAGCTCGCCGAAGGATATAAGCACTCGCCGATATGCTTGTCGGCGAGAGGAAACAGACTGTTATTATGAGACTTTAGGGTATATTCGCCATGGGGCGCAAGATCGGGATGATTATAGCTTAGCCTTCCCTAGGAGATGAAACACCATAGAATAACTCTAGCATAGGATTCCCAATAAGGGTAATCATGTAACTTTGCCGTGTAACTCTCACATAAAAGGGAAACAACCCTAATGTGAGGGGGAGGCCTCTACTATCTTTCTGTCTCTACCTCATCTTCTTCTCTACTCCTTTCTCCAAATCAAGAACACCTCAAGAACACCAAGAAAACCTATGTATAATTATCCAATATCACTACTAATAAATCCGTGATGTAGGAAGCTAGATAAGCTCCGAACACGTTAAAAACGTCTCATGTGTGCTTTACTTTGATATCCATTTATGTGTGTGTGAACTAGATCTAAGGATTTGGTAAATCAATGGGTGTAATTGCATGATGTATTTTATGCAATTACAATGTGTCATACAATGACTATTCAGCACTGGTTGAGGATTCCCGTGGGCTGCATTCTAGGAGATTCTTGAACAGCTTCATCAAGGTTTCTATATTTTTACATGCACGATTGAGACGCAACCTCATCAATTCTAGCTCCCTAGTATTTATATTAACTTGTTCCTTAATCACTTTGTAATGATCGAAAACATCAAGTACGCTATCAGTGGAAATCATTGCAACAATATTGTTCACATCTTCAGCAAGTTTTATGTGACAAGAGTTGATCAAATATTCTTTATCAAGCTCGAAAGGTTTGTCGAACAAGTCTGAAAAAGCGGGGATACCGAGATACACCACCAACTTTTTGTTTTCGTGAACCTAGTTGATTATGGTTGTTTGAACGATCTCACAAATCAATATTCAAACAACAACCTAAGTATAGTTCAGAGAACCGAACCCTAACAAGAACGTAGTTCTTGTAGATCTCAATAGAGATGGATTCACTCAAAGGTTATGAATCAACAAACTTGCAATTACTTCTATTATATAGATCAGAGACAATATAATGCGGAAAGGAAAAGTAATGCAAGACACCAGAATTTTGTTAACGAGGAAACTGCAAACCTAGCAGAAAAACCCCGGGACCTCGTCCAGATGTAAACACCCTTAGTATGAACGGTATACAAACGCTAGCCTACTCTCAGACTTCGGACTGAATTCACCCTACAAGCAATTCAGCTACCAATGTGCTCCTACGTCTCTTGGCTCCCGCAGTAGCCTACGTACTTGATTCCCCTAGTTAACGTCCTTTACATGCCTAGGAGTTTCTCCACTTCCCTTCGTGAAGACTAGCGCTACCCTGCCTCTAACAGGACGCCAAAAAGTATCCAAGTGTTTAAACAAGAATACGATTGTGATTTCCTTTAGACTTAGAGTCAAGGTTAATGGAAATCGATATGTTGAATAGGGCTTATTGATCTAGCCTAAACAACTTTACCTCCGAACGCGAAACGAACTTAGTATGAAACCTAGTTTGTGATTTGCGTTTGGGAACTTCTAGGGTTTACGATACAAGATCTACCTTACGAAGTTTCTATCAAATCTTGGTCGTGGTAAGATTGAAAGAATTCAATCGACCCAAGATACAGGATGAAATTTTACTTCCGACCTGTGCTTCACGATCCTTAAGTGAAGTCTTTCAATAGTCGTAGTCCTAAAAGGACTTCGAGATGACGACCAACCTTTATGCAAGGATACACAGATGTGTAGAGGATTGAGATTGTATC
The DNA here is from genome assembly GCA_023529015.1 of Papaver nudicaule. Classification (NCBI taxonomy): domain Eukaryota; kingdom Viridiplantae; phylum Streptophyta; class Magnoliopsida; order Ranunculales; family Papaveraceae; genus Papaver; species Papaver nudicaule. Next base: position 56,800 of record JAJJMA010089174.1, read on the forward strand.
ATGCAGAAGGTCGTCTATCTATAGTGATCACCAAGGGAGGCTTTGCTTAAAGTGTAAGCAACCTTGAGTAGGGCTCAAGCAAGTTCCGGAACTAGGAAAGTCCATAGCTTGAATACCCATTTTCAATCTTCTAAGAACTTTGGACTAAGCCAAAAGTTAAAGAAGACTCAACCTTGTTTGAAGGTTCGCGACTTCTGGTCCAATACTTGTTTGGACATCGCTTTGCGACTTCTGGTCCAAATACTTAGTTTG
>JAJJMA010089174.1:57061-83314 GCA_023529015.1 Papaver nudicaule
TGTTTTTGTCTCATAAACTTGACAACTGACTTGAGATAGCAACATCAGTGGGTTCAACCGAGCTATGCTCTAACAAAGTCTTCAACCTTTGCATTAGTAAGAATACCATCAATAACAAATCCTTCCATAGCAGTAGAGGTTTCGTAACCAGCCTTTTTTCTCTTTTGAAAGTCAGGAAGAGGTACAAGCAAACAAAGTGGTTACGAAACTGTTCTAACATGTTCACTATAAATAGAGAACGAGATTCGAACCCTGCCATCTTAATATTTAGAGTATATTTCCTTAATATGGTTCGGAACTTATTACGGAAATCCATAGCTACCAAACAACAGCTGATTTCGAATTCAGATTTAGGAAATATGGAATATTTTAAGATATTCTATCTATTAGGGATTTGAAGATTTTGAAATTAAAATAAATTGTCTTTTAATAATGGAATATAGTTATTGGAATATATCTTCTCCTATTTTTAATTACTCCCATTAATTGAGAGATATTTTAAGGATGATAGAGGATGATCCTAACTCGAGAAGAAATAATGCTTTTATTCAAACAAAGTTTTTCTAGCTACTGGTGATACAACATTAATATACAGGATTATGCATTGATCCTTTGATACACTCGTACAGGGAGGAAGTGCAAAGTCATGACAGACTAAGTAGTTTCACGCGGAGTCGTGTGTTTCTCATCAGTAGTGGTTCCAAAATTTATTAGAATAATTTCAGTTTCCGAAGGAGTATTTTCCTTTTTCACACCTTTCTTATTTCGAGACATTCGTTTCGAATTTTTTAAGTTTTTATGTGAAGCAAGGTACTTACTATCTTTCTCAGAGTTGCATTGAATACAACATGTACAAAAATGTTATGTTGAGAAATCGGTTTGAAAGTTACTCAGAATAGGAACAACTTAACATGGTAAATGATAAGGCGAGGAGAAGTTAATGTGATGAAGTTCATTTCTTAAGTTTCTTACCTCATTGATTACCGTGAGCCACTGTTGAGAATCGGGATAGCTTCATTCATCCTTTGATGAGCTTTGAGCGTTTTTCCCTTTATCCATAGTCACATCAGTATTTCTCTTTTTCTCTATAATGTTACCGTTGTTAAGAATTTTTCCTGTTGGCAATATTTCAGCACTAGGTACACAAGGTTCTTTAGTAGAAACACAAAATCTTGTGCTTAGAACCTTTATAAAATCTTTAGCAATGGTTTCATTTAGATCTTGTCTGTATAAGATGTTGTCAAACACTTCCCTAATAGACAAGTTAGAAGAGACACATGCAATTTAATCAGATTCATGTGATGCATTGATTATAAACTGCAAGTAACTGATGTTGTCTGAGTTTTCTATAACAGAAATATTCAGTGTTTCAATGGATTCGTTTAGAGATTCATTTTCCTTGTTCAGTTCTTCAATAAGTTCATCTTTGATTCTGATGCCTTCTTTTAGATGAGTTAGCTCATATCTCAACCGCTTGTTCTCTGAGTTGATCATATTTAAGGGTTTTAAAAGTTTAGCCAATTCAACATCAGCTTCTCTTTCAGCATCAGAGTCAGATAAGTCAGATCCGTAGTAAGAGTTATCACCAAGAGTAATAACATGACCACGAGAAGATGACACTCCAGAATATTCTTGTGAAGAAGTGGTTGCAACAAGTGCAGATCCAGAACATGAATTATTAATATTTTGTGTCAAGTTGTCAAGACATGAATGAAGATATGTATTCTTGTGGTTAGAATATTACCTTCACAAGTAGATAAATATGATTCATGTTTGCTTTAGTGTGTGTGTACTGTATTGGTTCTCTCTAACGTATAGGAAGTTAGGTTTATAGCTTCAGGAACTTCTTTCTTACTTAACTTCTAAGTATCAGACAAATAATCAACAGAATTTAGACAAAGTGTGTTTTCTTATTGATTTCAGAGAGAGAAACTTGGATTACAAATGACTATAAGGTCGGTATTATAGACGTACAAGTATAGGCGGATAAAGTAATCTAGAACATTCTAAATATTATTACAGTTGTATCCTCTAATGTCGGGATGTTTAACTAACTTTCCCGCCTTCTTGTTCTTTGAATACTTCTCCTTGAGTCATCTGGAGTAATCTGCTTCCTTTGGCCGGTCTTTTTCTTGAAGGACTTTATCTGCTGCCAGTCGATTGCGAACTCTATTAGCACCTTTTCTGGTTCTGCTCCGCATGTCAGCACATCTGCCCTTCAGTGGATGACCTTCTGCCCTGAACCATATTTTGTCATCAACATATTTGCCCCTAGTTTAGATTAAATCTAGTTTTAGGCTTGATTTGATTTAAACTTTGAGCTGTAGCAATTGGTGTTGTATAGCTTTCTAGTTTTTAAGTTTTCTTTTACATTCGATCTGGCAGCTTTGGTATGCCATTTTAACCAAATAGGGTAATCATCCCCTTCTCCCTTAAAAAAAAGAAGTGTCTTGATCTATCAAGGCATTTAGCTTTAGATCTTCTTAGTATTGACGTTTCTTGTGACTTTCTTAGCCACAATTTCATTAAGTCGACTGAAGTTATTCTTATTCTGACAATTAACTCGTTTGAGTTAATCATCATGACGCATTTACTTCAGTCATACTTTTTTTTTTTAAATCACTTGCGTGCGAATATCTTTCCCTTTCGGAAACCTAAGCGGTTCTCTTCAATTTCTAAACCTTTGATATTATCACCTATTTTCTTAAAGTATCATGTACTAAGCAGTTTCCCTACTTTTTATATCTTCTTAAGATTCAAAAGACTTCAAAATTCTCTTTATTTCCTTCAATCTTTATTTTTCTTCATATAACTCCATGGATGCTCAATTTGCTCAACCTTTTTCTTCTGCTTCCGCAGATGAAGCTAATCCTTTATGGAGAACTGAACTCCCTTTTGAGGTTAGCTTCCGTTCGTTTAACCTGCCCAAGGTTTAAGACTTTCTTGAAGAAGTTCTTGAAAAAGAAACCCTACTTCTTTCGGAACAACATCTTCTTATAGGTTTTCCATTACCAATGCCTAGTTTTCTCTTCCAATACCTTATTGAAATCCATCTCCCTCCTAGATTTTTAGGTCATAAATTCTTTAACCTAATTTCTCTAATCCACGAGTATCATTCAAAATCTTCTCCCCCTGTATCTGAGAGGATAGAAGCTAGTGCTTTGCGTTCTCGGTTTGGTTTAAAAGTTTCTTCTAAATCTCCATTATACTGTTTCTATAAGAGACCTGAATTTCCTAAATTGGATATTGACACTTCTAAATCTATCGGGAATTTCACTACTAATCCTTTTGCAATAACAGGGAATTGGAATATCCAAGGCTCAATGAAGATACGAAATTAGGTTTAGATCATACCTTCACCAATTATCCGGTGTGAATCCGGTGATCTAAGAGATAATTAGACTTTGCTTTGATCTACTAATCTTCTCTTAGTGATTGAATCTACTTGATCGGTAATGTGGCATAAACAATTTGCTTCAACTAATTATTCTAACAGTAAAGTAACGGGAGATATTGTTTAGAGAGAAAGAGTCTAGTCTTGTTTTCTCATTAATGAATTACTTGGTTTACAGATGAGGCATGTCAGGCCTTTTATAGGCGACGGGAATACAAGTTAAGGGGTAAATTAGTAAATACATCAGATAAATATCTTAGATCCGATTATTTCGCTCGCATTCCCGCCTCTCGGATGACAGAACTTCGTTGTCTCCTTAGCAGTTTCCGCTGTTGCTTAACCGCCTTAAGTCGTGTTGGGTTCTGTATCCACAGCCATTTGTGCCTATCCGGACTCTGGTACTTCAGTCTGATCCTCCTCTGAGTCGTCATGCAGGACCTGCAGTCCCTATCTGTTTTTACCTGAAAAACATATGTACCGTCTCTGGGTACTTTTGTAGTGCTCGAGATCAAAATCAAACAAGACGAGCCTAAACCAAGTCAATGGTCGTTCACGTCTTGCTTCGGTCACAGAGAGGACGAGGTTGGTGTAGGGAGGGAAACAGTGGAAGAAACTTGAGATCAGGTTGAGGATGTGTGTTTCTGGGTGTAAGAGTTCAAGATCTCCGTCGCGAGGGTGACTGGAGATCTCCAAGGCTAGAAGTGTGTTGGATTGCTCAGCTGTTTGCTCTGAGGCTCTGGTGTATTCAAGTGTTCTGAATATTCTGACTGTTCTGCCTTGGAAGATAGAGGAAGCCTCTATTTATAGTGTTGAACTCACCCTGATCTCTCGACAGAGAAGGTGGAAGTTGTGGAAGAGTGGAGGAGTGAAGGACATGGGTTGTGCTCTGTAACTGCTAGAGTCGTGTAGAACATGTCCACTCAGCACCACCTTCTCATAACTGTCCATCATCTCTATCAGTTTATTTCTAACTGTCGTAGACCGCCAGACCAATACCCCTAAAGTTATCCCCCGTGTGATGTTTTGATATCTCGTGTAGAATTGTAGATGTTGTACTACGCTGTTTAAAGTTATAATGACATTGTATAGTCATAAATGTGTGGATGCGACCTATGCTTAGCCTTTAGTAAAGTGTACGTGGATACGGCGCTATGGCCTTGGATGTGGCGTCGTGGTTTTGGTTGGATGAATGTGTGGTGCCATGGACTTGTTCCTTGGCCAAGGCTTGGACGGATATGGCGCTATGAATGGATGGCGCAGTAGCCTTGGCCTTTGGCCAAGGCTGGATGGATATGGCGCCATGGGTGATGGCGCCATGACCTTGGCCTTTGGCCAAGGCTGGATGGACACGACGCCATGGGTGGATGGCGCCGTAGCCTTGGCCAAAGGCCAAGGCTAGATGGACAGGCGCCATGGGTGATGGCGCTGTAGCCTTGGCCAAAGGCCAAGGCTGGATGGACACGGCGGGTGGATGGCTCTATGTCCTGTTGGATGGCGCCGTGGGTGATGGCGCCATGGTTTTCCCTGAACAAGATTTATGCCTTTGGCCAAAGCATTTTCGTGGCCATGGCCATACTTGGGCCATGGTTTTCATCACTGCTCGTGGTGTATTTGGTCATAATCTTTGACCATGGTATTTTGCGCGCTGCGCTGTCCTTTAGCTATGGCGTATTGACCTGTTTAGGCACATTTGAGATGCTTGCATATCACTCAAAGTTATAACCTGTCTAGGTGCGTTTAAGTTGTTTCAGATGTCATATATTGCTCAGGAAGCTCTGGACAATGCCTAGAGTTGTGGTACATCTGAGGCTTTTATTAAGACTCAGATGTTGAGTCGTATTTTGAGAGGAAACCCGAGAGGATGTGTCTCGATCTTGACCGGGATTTAGGCGAGGTCCTGAGGTCTTTAAATATTGAGGAGGAAACCCGAGAGGGTGCATCTCTATCAATTCTCCACCATAGCACCAGTGAGTAATTTAGTTCTGATATCGAGGAATTCGAGGCGATGTCGACATGAAGTAAATTAATGGGTTTACGTGTTGGTGGGGTTATCGGTACTACACCATGATATCATCCTCTCCACCCGGAGTTATAAGAGAGAACTCATAGAGAGTACATTCAACTCGTATAATAGTTTGTATTCTGAGCTACAGAGATGTGCCTGAGTAGGCAATTGCCTTTAGGTAAGGCAAAATAGAGAGTCATTTTACATTTTTTCCCCTCTTCCATTTTTCACTATCTACACTAAGTCCCCCGGTTAGTGTGGAACAGTAATGTTTCATACTAAGCATTCAGATGGTGATAACAATCCTAATAGCCTTAGGTTTTCTATTCAAGATTAGCAGAGGTTATAACGAGCTAATATTCTAATGTGAGCTATAGCTATGATGTTCGCGGATGACTGCATTCTATTCTGCAAAGCCAATGTAACTCAAACAGAAAAGTTACTAGAAACCATACAAGACTTCAGTGCTTGCAGTGGCCAGCTGATAAACTTTACCAAGTCAGCAGTTTACTTTAGTAAAAACATGTCGCAGTCAAGGTGTCAAGACCTAAGTGGGTTATTTCAAGTTAGACAGCTTAATCTTAATGATGAGAAGTATCTCGGTCTGCCATTTTTCATAGGGAGAAAGAAGAAAATTCCATTCAATATACTAGCAGAAAAGATGGAGACTAAATTGGAAAGATGATGTGGTGTCAATATGTCTGAAGCGGGAAGATCATTCATGGTGAAACACATCCTAAACGCTGTACCTGTTCATCACATGTCATCATTCAAACTGCCAGAATCAACACTGAGCTCAATGAGGTCTATTCAACAGTCCTTCTGGAGGAATAAGAAGACAAACAGAGGATATCATCTAATAGCTTGACATAAGCTATGTCGACCAAAAACACATGGTGGTCTGGGATTCCGTGATCTGCATACATTCAACAGAGCTCTCTTAGCAAAATCCACGTGGAATCTTTACAATGATCATACTTCTATATGGGCAAATCACTGCAGGCAAAATACTACCCGGATGGAAACCTAAGTTGTAATACCCCGATTCGGCAGGTAGGGTTCGCCGAATGGAATATAAGTAATGAATTATCCTTTCATAACACCGAGGCCTTTTCAAGCATAATTAACTCAGCAGTTGGAAAAAAACTCTGCAGTTAAGCGTGCTCGGGCGGGAGTAGTCCAGGGATGGGTGACCTCCCGGGAAGTTGCTGCTGGATAACCGAAGCGGTGCCCGTTGAAAACCCCACACTGCCGGATGACCGCAGTGGTTAAGTGGGGACAGTATCGGTGGAGGGACGGGTCGTTACATAAGTAACATTGAAAGCAAGCGTAACTCGACGTGGTCCTGGCGTAGCATCAACTCAGAGTTAGAATTTGTCCAGCACCATAGTGCATGGTGCTTAGGAAAGGGAGATATGATTCAAATATGGAACCACAAATGGGTGCATGAACTGGCAGAACCCCCTAAACCGAAACAAGAAGCTGTTGATCCATATAGGTTTACATATGTTCAAGAACTCTTTCAACAGGATGCACCCATATGGAATGAAGTACTCATCTTTTCTCTTTTTGATGATACAACTGCAAAGCAAATCTTAAACATATCAATTCATCTAAGATGTGAAGATCGTATAGTCTGGTTATTGGAAAGGAACGGAAAATTTTCAGTGAAATCTACATACAAGGAGATGTTTCAGCAGCAGTTGGGAAACTATACAGTAGATGATAGAATGCAAAAGATTTATAAAGCTCTATGAAAACTACCAGTAGTCCCAAGGGTAAGGCAATTCATCTGGAAATGTTTGGCAGGTACTTTACCAACCAGACAAAAGTTATCTAGGCACATTTCACACATTCAAGACATCTGTCCTTTCTGTGGGAATGCTAGTGAAACTGATTCCCATGTTCTTCTCAACTGCGACATCATGAAGCGAGTATGGTTCTCCCTATGGGGCTGGCAGTCAAATGGCACCATAATTATGAAGGATTGGATACTTTCTTGGTTTGATGATCTATTCAACAAAGCTATAACAGAGAAAGATCTCATTAATAGGGCCATAACATCATGGTGTTTGTGGGGAGAAAGGTGCAAGAAAGTGCATCAACACTGTACGACAAGTGCGCCAAACCTGATTTACTTATGTAGAAAAGCACTGGAAGAACACCATAGTACAACCAACAGGAGAAACACAAATTCCTTTGTAGTCTCAAACCGAGTAGCAAGGGATAACTTAAATTGGATTCCCCCTCCAAGGGGAGTCATGACCTTGAATTCAGATGGTTCTTTTAGTTCCTCTACTAATACTGGTGGCATTGGGCTAATCTTGAGAAATTTTGCAGCTTCAGCAAGGGGAACCAAATGCATCCATCTAAGCAGAGCAAGCAATGCTAAGGAAGCAGAGTGTAGAGGTCTTTGGGAGGCAACTCAATGGGCAGAAGAGCTAAGAATTCCGGAGGTCCAGTTTGAATTAGATTCGAAGCTCGTTGTGGAGGCAGTCAACAAAGAAGTTTATAACATTCCATGGCCACTTATCAATCTAGTATCTGATATTAAAACTATCTTTAAGAAATTTCCTTTATGGCATTGTTTTTACATTCCGAAAGAACGAAATAAAGTGGCAGATATTCTCTCTAAAGTAGCTAGAATAGAGAGAATGGAAGGTGTCTGGTTAGCAGATCCTCCATCATGTATTGCCACCCAGTTACAGTTGGAAAAACCTATGTAATTTCCTTCTTATCAATGAATTTGCTGTTTCAAAAAAAAAAAAAAAAAAAGCTGAGAATGAGACTATGCGTGTGAAACATGCAAGTGTAGTTGGCCAAAGTTTTTTTTAGCATTCGTGGCGCCATAGGTTTCATGGGCCACAACCTTTGTGGCACCACAAGCTCTTGCGGCGCCGTGACTTTTCTAGAGAAGGGGATACTATGTTTAGTGAGGTCCCCAGTGTCATGTATGTGAATACATACATAGGCTAGGTCTTAGCCAAGAAAATAAAAAGAAGGGAGAGGTTTTACCCGTTTTAGCAGAGAACTTTTCCTCCTTCTTCTAGTCGTGATCAAGTCCTTGTTTCTCCTTGATCGTCCCCACTTGGCGAGTGGTTATGCAATTAGCTAATTTCCTGAGCAACGCCTTTGATGCAAGCTTGGGTGGCGTACTTTTCCAGTAAGCAAGACGCGGCCATTGGTGTTCAGAGTTGAATCCGTAGTGTTGAGTGAGGTGGAGCACCGATGCTTTACGAAACAATGACCAATCCAGTGGTAACCGGCAGCAGCAGTCGGTAGAGAGATACCAGGGGAGTCGATTGTATTCTTTTTCTTGGTGTAGATCTGAACGTCTCCTATTTTGGTGTAGAACATGTGCCTTCCCGTCTTATATATCCTCTTAACGTGTTTATTGTGGGGATTCCATACTCTCGGTATCCCCTTATAGAGAATTCCTCCAAAGCACGATGATTGCGCCAAATCCCAAGTCTTTGAAGAGGGTGTTGGAGTTAAAATAGGTGAACTACTTGATGAAGATGTTTACCTCGACGTCTAGGAGGATGTTGGCGCTATGAGGTGTGGCGCCATGGACTTGGTAGCGCCGTGGATGCTGGCGCTATGAGCTTTGCGCCATAGCCTATTCGTTGTAAATTCCGAGAGTTCGCGTCTTGCGTGTTTCCTGGTGTTTGAGTCATATATCTTAACTCACTTGTTGTATCATCACGAAATTTTTACACATGGTAGTAGACATCTAGGGGAGTATTGTGTCCAAAATTCTCGTCGAGGATCCTTGTATATTTTCCGCAGTACTCGGCGTGGTTTTGCACATGATCCCTGACTGCGCGTCTCGCGTGTGCTGTAGTGTTTGTATCGTATCACCCGATCCCCTTGCTGGATTGGTATGAAATTTTATAATGTGCTGGGAGACATGCAGAGAGAGAAAGATTGTGTCCGAAAATCTTTCCAAAATCCCTTGTGGATTTCTCAAACCGGCTGGTTCTTCGCAACGAAAGTTGCTGGCGCAGGAAATTCTGACAGCTTTTCTTTTCCACAATGTTCACGCCATATTTCTCAAACCACATGGATTTATTGTATGAAATTTTACCACATGGTCGTAGACATTAAAACGGAGTTTGTGTATAAATTTTACTCAAGGATTCCTCACGAGTTTTCCGCAGCAACTGTTTTGGCTTCGTATGTACGTTCTGTCCACTTACTTCGGTGTGTACTGCAATGTTTGCGCCATATCTCTTGATCCACGAACTGTATCGCCACAAAATTTTTACACATAATGGTATATACTTGTAGGAAGATGGTGTATAAAAATCACCTTCAGATCTTTTACCAATCTTCCGCGTTGCTCGTTTTTGTGAAGGCTGTCGTACAAGGAACTTGGTATGTAGTCGTGAGAACGCCTTTGTTTGTCTCCGGAGTAGGTTTGCTCCATGGAGACTCAAAATAAAAAACTTCTCCACAAGATGGTTTACCGTCCTTGATTGGTAACTCTAACGCTGAGGTTGCAGGTAATGGTGTTGATCCAGAGGGTTAATGAAGACTGGGAGGACATTATGTGGAGTCATAGAGGTATACGGTGGTGAAAACATCTTGTGGGGCTAAGGTTAGGTGAACTTCTTGTTGTAAGAGACATCTTCTGGGGAAGGTAGTTTTCTATTTCGTGGCGTTGTGGGAATTTTTGTTAAAGGTGTTTCATGGCTCCGTGATCATGGAGCCACATGAATAATTTTAATGGGAGGTGTTTCGTGGCTCCACGAATGCATAGTCATGGAGGTAGTTTTGGTAGAAGGTATCTTGTGGCTCCACGACTTTAATCCCCGTATCAAGATTCTTGCTCGCACACCCTTGCTCCGGAAGCTTTAACTCTGATTTCGTAGTGATGATCGCTCCTTCTAGCATGTTGTGGTAGAATCTTAGGTGAACAAATATTACGTAGGAAGCCTTTCCCATTCTCCATCTATTGGCACATCTTTTGAAGTCCTTGCGCTTGGAGTACTCCACTCTGTCATCTTTTTGGATCTGGGTTGCCACCGAAGGATGTTGGAGACTCGTTGCTAGTGATAGCTGAGAGGGGCACTACAACCATGATACTGCTAGCTTGATCGAAAGATGAAGACTCGGTGGCGTTCGGAGGTTCTTCAAAGGTTTCGGTAGGCGTGTACACGATCTCGCTGTTGAAGTGGTAAGCTTATTTATGCTTCTTTGAAAAACTCTTGTAATAAGGAATCCCTGTCGGCCTTCAGGTTTCCATAGAGGCGTTGGTAGTGATGTTGGTGTTGATTGGAGTTCTCAGATCTTCCTTCCTTCGAAGGATCTGTAGAGGATAGTCCCCTGCCGCATGGACGTCTCTGCTCGAGCAGGTCCTTCCTTGATAATGTCGTACCTTATGCTTCCTTTGACGAAGTTTCACCATTGATTGGGTCATGGCAGTCAGCACTCCTAACGGTGTTCGGTGTAGTGAAGAACGGCTGTGGTGAGGGGTCTCAGTCATGTTCTGTGCTATCTTATCGACATCTTTTACTGGGCTCAACTTCCCTCGAGCAGAAACATGTTGCTCGCCAGCCTCCTTCAACATTCTCGTGTATTGGACTTCCGGAGATGGTAAAGGCTCGAGTAGGCAGAGTGTCCTCTTTAGTCATTGAGAATCATCGAGTCGGGGTAATTCGGTATAGGCTTCGGTCCTCGTACTCCTCGCGGTTGTTGCTGTAGATTTGCATCTTGTGCTTGAGTCACGTTCTTGTCCGGTACTCTTCGAGTCATATTGTATCGATACCCTGTTATCTGGCTTGCTAACGCGTCTCCTGTTATCACGAGCTTCCTCAATCCTTACTGCTTGGATCTTTCTCTAGCAAGACAGGGACGGTTGTGGTTGAATCAGAGATGCGCCTTCTCTTCTTGATCCCCTAAGGGTTTCCTGTTTATGTTTCTATTCAAGTTGTTTTGGGAATCCACACCCTGGAGTTCCTGGATGGCAGCAGTGGTAACTCTGGAAGTCCCCGTGTCTCGTCGTCATTCTCTTGGTGATGATGGGGTTGTTCGTCTCTTTAGTGTTTGTTGATAAATCCTTTGTTGTCATGGGTACTACAAGTTTGGTTTACCCCTTTCTAGTAGTTGCAGCACCGTGACTTGTGGCGCCATGACTTGTGGCTCCGTGACTCGTGGCTCCGTGACTCGTGGCGTCGTGGCTCGTGGCGCCGTGACTCGTGGCGTCGTGACTCGTGGCGCCGTGACTCGTGGCGTCGTGACTCGTGGCGCCATAGCCTGTGTTGTATATACACGCCTGAGTATCTCTGGCCAAGCGTCTTTGTTGTGATCTGCTTCGACCCATGTTGTCACCTGGAGTTTCCGAGGCGAGCTTGAAGTTGTACGCTTTGGGTGTGTCACCTTTGTAGCTGGACTCTTCCTCTTACTCCCTTCGCTGATGGCACTCATGGATGGTAAGTTGTTGTTGTACTGCTTGATGATCAGGCTGTTGTGGCTGTTGGTATCACGAGTCTCTTCGCTTCTTAAGGGTTTGGCCCTCTCCGGTAGCGCTGATGCAGACGAAGAAGATCTTTTGTAGTCTCATGGAGGGCTCAGTAGACAAGGATCATTTCGCAGAGCTCCATCAATGTTAGTCAAGAGCTTGGATCCTATTCTGATACGAAAAAGTACTTGCGGTAGGACGCATTCATCGTCTCGCTCCATGTACCGATGCGGGGAAAGTTTGTTGTACTAAGTGCAGGCTCTGCCAGTGGGGGGCTCCGGGAATTTTCTGAGTCTCAGCACGTGGTGGTTTTGATGCTCCTCTCTTGGGGAGAGGGATCCTCTCTTGGGGAGAGGGATCCTCTACACTTTGTGTGGGCACGGTTGTCGGTGCTGGTGAACAGGTAGCGTCATCTCCTCTCTGGGATTTTGAGTGGTTTATTCAAATCGTCTTTTAGCGACATATCCGAGTTGTGGCTCTCTTCGTGTTGAGGCTCTGCTTGAGTAGAGATCATCTCATCATCCTAGACGTGGATCGCAATGGTGTTCGTACTAGCAGCAGTTCCGGGAGTTCCTTTGGCTTGTGAACCTGGTGATGGTTTCGCGGTTAGAGTTTCGAGATGAGCCGAGACTTCGACTTGGGTCTTGATCCGTCTTTCTGGAAGATCGTCTCGACACTTGACTAGTTCATCCAAGGTTAGTGTCCTTGGCACTTCCTCTTCCTTTAAGGTGGTAGCATTGATCCTGATCGAAGAGGAGGGGTTATTACGAGGCGTGCTAACTGGATCTGGATATGCAGGAGTTGTTGGGACAGCAGGAGTCGCTGGAACAACAGGGTTTACCGAGGCAACGCTAGGAGAGTTGGAGTAGGCGTGACGATGGGCGTGACAGGGGTTGCTGAGACAGTAGGTGTTGCAGGGGAAGCATCGTGGGTGGTCTGGATGCTGGGCACAACGCTGAGTGTGGGTGGAATGGAAGGTGTTGCGCTGGAAATTGGAGAGGCTTCAGTTGAAGAGTTGAGATCTTTGTGTAGTCTGACCCTGTCCCTAGTTCAACCATTTTTGAGAAAATCTTCTGAAACCGAGAGATTGATCTCCTACTGTGGTCGCCAAATTTTTTTACCTGAAAAACATATGTACCGTCTCTGGGTACTTTTGTAGTGCTCGAGATCAAAATCGAACAAGACGAGCCTAAACCAAGTCAATGGCCGTTCACGTCTTGCTTCGGTCACAGAGAGGACGAGGTTGGTATAGGGAGGGAAATAGTGGAAGCAACTTGATATCAAGTTGAGGATGTGTGTTTCTGGGTGTAAGAGTTCAAGATCTCCGTCGCGAGGGTGACTGGAGATCTCCAAGGCTAGAAGTGTGTTGGATTGCTCAGGTGTTTGCTCTAAGGCTCTGGTGTATTCAAGTGTTCTGAATATTCTGACTGTTCTGCCTTGGAAGATAAAGGAAGCCTCTATTTATAGTGTTGAACTCACCCTGATCTCTCGACAGAGAAGGTGGAAGTTGTGGAAGAGTGGAGGAGTGGAGGACATGGGTTGTGCTCTGTAACTGCTAGATTCATGTAGAACATGTCCACTCAGCACCACCTTCTCATAACTGTCCATCATCTCTATCAGTTTCTTTCTAACTGCCGTAGACCGCCAACCAATACCCCTAAAGTTATCCTCACGTGTGATGTTTTGATATCTCGTGTAGAATTGTAGATGTTGTACTACGCTGTTTAAAGTTATAATGACATTGTATAGTCATAAATGTGTGGATGCGGCCTATGCTTAGCCTTTAGTAAAGTGTACGTGGATACGGCGCTATGGCCTTGGATGTGGCGCCGTGGTTTTGGCTGGATGAATGTGTGGTGCCATGGCCTTGTTCCTTGGCCAAGGCTTGGATGGATATGGCGCTATGAATGGATGGCGCAGTAGCCTTGGCATTTGGCCAAGGCTGGATGGACACGGCGCCATGGGTGATGGCGCCATGACCTTGGCCTTTGGCCAAGGCTGGATGGACAGGCGCCATGGTTGATGGCGCTGTAGCCTTGGCCTTTGGCCAAGGCTGGATGGACACGGCGGGTGGATGGCTCTATGTCCTGTTGGATGGTGCCGTGGGTGATGGCGCCATGGTTTTCCCTGACCAAGATTTATGCCTTTGTCCAAAGCATTTTCGTGGCCATGGCCATACTTGGGCCATGGTTTTCATCACTGCTCGTAGTGTATTTGGTCATAATCTTTGACCATGGTATTTTGCGCTGCGCTGTCCTTTAGCTATGGTGTATTGACCTGTTTAGGTACATTTGAGATGCTTGCATATCACTCAAAGTTATAACCTGTCTAGGTGCGTTTAAGTTGTTTCAGCTGTCATATATTGCTCAGGAAGCTCTAGATAATGCCTAGAGTTGTGGTACATCTGAGGCTTTTATTAAGACTCAGATGTTGAGTCGTATTTTGAGAGGAAACCCGAGAGGTTGTGTCTCAATCTTGACCGGGATTTAGGCGAGGGCCTGAGGTCTTTAAATATTGAGGAGGAAACCCGAGAGGGTGCATCTCTATCAATTCTCCACCATAGCACCAGTGAGTAATTTAGTTCTGATATTGAGGAATTTGAGGCGATGTCGACATGAAGTAAATTAATGGGTTTACGTGTTGGTGTGGTTATCAGTACTACACCATGATATCATCCTCTCCACCGGGAGTTATAAGAGAGAACTCATAGAGAGTACATTCAACTCGTAGAATAGTTTGTATTCTGAGCTACAGAGATGTGCCTGCGTAGGCAATTGCCTTTAGGTAAGGCAAAATAGAGAGTCGTTTTACATTTTTGTCCCTCTTCCATTTTTCACCATCTACACTCTCGTCCAGTTCATGTTGCCTTCTGTAGTGGCTGCTATATTTTATCATCTACATATTTGCCCCCAGTTTTATTGAAAACTAGTCTGAGGACTGGTTTTGAATTAAACTTTGTGTTTTTAGCTGTATTTGGACATTATTGTGTCTCGGCTCTTGTGGGTTATGTTATATGATTTGGAATCGAAATTTTGTCTGTTGGGGTACTGCGTACTCCTTCCCAAAAACTCCTAGTGCAGTATGCACTTCTTACGACGGCAGGTTATGGCTTAGTTATTATGTTATTTGGTGGGACTGTTTTTCCTTCTTGTATAATTGTGAATCAATAAATAATGTATTTTAATTTTATTATTTACAGGTACTGCATGACTTTTTGTTTTCCTCTTTTCCTGAATATTTTATTTTAACTATTCTCTTTCAAGTTTATCAATTTTTCTTCTCTTGACTAGGTCAATAATTTACTTTCATCTTCTCTCTCAGGAACACTATCTCTTTTCATCTTGTTCTTTCTATCATTTCTCAAATGGCTTCTAATTCTTACTGCTCTAACTTGAAGGAAAGGTATTCTACTCTTGAAAACGTCGATGTTTCTATTCGTCAAATCTAAAAATATCAGAATATTTCTAAAATTCCTATGGATAGAGTTAAGATCGGTGAATTGTTGATTTCTGAATTTCAACTTCATTATATGAAATTTCCTCTTTCTCGATTGATTCGCAGATTCCTTATGTATGTTGGATTAGCACTTGGGCAAATGACTAATTCTTTCTATGTAATGATGGATAATGCTATTTTTTATAATGTAAGTAAAAAATCTTCCAGTAAATCCATTGAAGATATTTTCCTTAGATATGATGTCTATCAAGTTAATCCCCGACGACCCCATTTGTTTTCACTTCGTTGTAAAAGGATTGAGTGGTCTCTTGGAATTGAGTTTATAAGGCCTTATTATGACCGAGACGGCAAAAATTTGATGTTTAATATTGATCATGATATTCATACTAAGCCCTTGATTATCTCTGGTAATTGGGAATGTGGTTATTGTCTTTCTTCAGCAGATCGCCGGTTACCATACTTTTTCAACTTGTTTCCTTATAGGTGTAAGTTCCTTTCTTGTGATTATATCAGTGTATTATTCCTATTGTTCTTAAAAATATTTCTATGAATATTGTTGTTGATGGTGGTTTTTGGCGAGGAGGTCACAGGAGTAATTTTGCATCAATTTCTGGCATCCTGGAATAGCTCGAGATAAGGTATGAATTTATTTTATAGTAGGGATAAGATATTTAATTACCATTAGCTGTATTTTGATATCTCACGACCCTAGCCTAGTAGCATGGTCCATATCCCTAGCCTATACGTAAAAATACCTACGCATGCGCATTAGCCAAGCCCATGCTCGAGCCAAAACCCTAGGCCATTCACGCCATAGGCATTTGGATGTACACGGTCATTCCTTGGCCTGATTAGGGTATACACGGCCATCTCCTTGGCCAAGATGCCCACGCCATTGCTTTGGACAAACTTTGGGCATCCACGGCCATGCCTTGGCCTAGTTTTGGATGCCCACGCCATTGGCTTGGCCTAACTTTGGATGCCCATGCTACTTGCTTGGCCTAAACTTGGGTATCCACATCTTTTGCCTCGCCTAACCCTTGGAGGCCCATGGCCACTCCTTCCCCTTAGCTTTGGATGTCCATGGCCACGCCTTGACCTGATTTTGGGCGTCCACGCCATCTTCCTTGCCTTATCCTTACCTCACGGCCACCTTGGCCTAATCCTAATCCTCACGGCCATGCCTTGGCCTAAGCCTAATCTTTATCCACTAATACTTATCCTCATGCTTGCGCCCCCTATTCCCTTATCCTAATGCTTGCGCCCCTCCATGCTTGGAGGCCCACGGCCAATCCTTGCCTTAGCTTTTGGATAATCCATGCCTTTAGCTCGCCTTAGCTTTGGATATCCATATCTTTAGCTTGCCTTGGCACTTGGGTGCCCACGCCACCTCCTTGGCCTGATTTGGGTACCCATGCCATTAGCTTACCCCAACTTTGGGTGTCCACGGCTATGCCTTGGCCAAACTCTTGGAGGCCCAAAGTCGTGCCTTGCTTGTACTCATGGAGGTCCATGGCCATCTTATCTCTTACGGCTATCTTTGCTCCCTTGGGGTTAGAGTTTATCTTTTCCTAGCCTCCCCTCTATTTATGGGTCCCACTGATCCAAATCCTAGAGGATTATGGATTTTATTGAGTCCATAATACTCTAGTTTCCTAATCAAGTTCGGAAATCTGACAGCTCACGTATTTCTTTGGTGCGCGATTTCTACAGCCCAATCCGTGAAGAATTAGGAGGCGCTTCCTTCACGAAAGATTTTTCTCTGTGAGTTATCTACAACATACTAAAAATTCGGAATTTTATCTAATATAGGCTGGCCTGGACGATTTTATTAATGGACAACATGCAAGCTGTTCAGAAATCCGAAAATAACATAAATGTTATGGCTTATCCTTTTATATCCTATGTGGGATTATTATTATGCTATGCAACATAGCTTATTATAATTATTATGGCCTATATTTAGGTCTTGTATTGGCAATGCTCATGCATTCTTGATGATGGCTACGCTGTGATAGTCATTCGTCTGTTTTTCCTGATTATGGACTTGCTTCCAAAAATCAGTGCTATAATTATTAATCATGGCTCATGGCTATGATTCATATTATTTTGGACATTCATATGTCTTTATTATTCAGGGAATTGGTGCATTACATGCCACAAACCAATTTCCCTTATTTATGGCAAGACGAAAGTCGTATTTATTTGACTATTGCCACAGAGAGTTGCTGAAATCCTCTCAGTCTAATTGGCGATTGCATAGCTCAATCCTTAAACTTATCTTATCTAAATGGCGGTTGCTAGCTCAACCCTTAGATGACTTATCTTATCTTATCTAAATGGCGGTTGCTAGCTCAACCCTTAGATTTATCTCATTGGTTTAAACGGCGATTGCCCGGCTCAATCCTTAAACCAAATCTCAAGGAGATATTCAAGCTTATCGCTTAAAATCTCTATCTTATCGCAAAGTCCTGAGTTTACCAGTAATTGGTACGACTTGCACCTAGTCTTCTTTGACTAACAAATATTTAACAAATCTTACGAGAATCAAGATTTAGTTACATGGGTGGATATTTTTTAGGGTTTTGGTTTGGCGGTCTACGGCACGTGTGATTGCAACGGCTCAATCACTTAACGGGAAAGAAAACTAAGTCGTGCGAACGTTGCTGAGAAGATGGGATAAGGTAGTGGGCGGTTCATTCTTCCCTACTATTAGGCGCAAGACTTGCCCCACTTACTCCACACTCCCACTCTCCCACTTCTTCCACTTCTTACGAGATCAGTTGAGAATATATTGCTATAAATAGGTCACTCGACCAGTTTTGGAAATCATCTCATCCAAGAACAGATAAGTTCAACAAATTCAGTGCAAGTATAATCAAGTCTATCTTATCGATAATTGATTAACTCTTCTCATTCAGCATTTATTATCTAGTGAGAACTGAATATTCATCCTTATCTAGCAATATCAATCTCAATATCACAGAAAATCATAGCAATTCTCTGATCTCGTCTTTCTCTGCTTCCCTCCCTGAACCAACCCTAAAATCCTCTTCTTGTAACTGAAGCAATACTCGAACGGCCATTTCTTGGTTTAGGCGAGTCTTGTTCGATCTTGACCTCTCGAATTCATCACAATCTTTTATTACATCATCACACTTTACCCCTCAGATTCTCTTTATTGTTTTATACCTAAAACATTTGGCGACCACAGTGGGAGGTCATTATCTCGGTTTTAAGAAGATATGGTTGAAACCAGGAGGCAGAGTTCAGAGAACACAAATTCTCCAAATATCTCCAGTATCCCCACGAGTTTATCTACTACAAGTGGGGTCACAAATACCCAAATGGGTGGCGCCATCACATCTGCTGGTCCCTCCAGCCAAAACGTGAGCTCTATCCAAAACCGAAACCCTAATTTGGTGTCTGCCTCAAACCAAATGGGATCAACCTTATCCAACTCCTCCCTGGGCGTGTCATCTCCTCTGGTGGGATCCACCACGCCTATCCTATCCCAAATCACGTCCCCCCTATCTCATATGGTGGGGACTACCAATACTACTATCTCTCCTACTCCTTACACTCTTATCTCAAGCCGCACAGAAGCTTTTCTCTTTGGACCCCGCACAGGAGAAACAAGGAGTACTGAAGACTCACCTAGCATTGTGGATCTCATGAAGACTCAACAAGATCTAGCTTTAAGTCAGAATAATATGGTGAAAACCCAGATGGAGTTGCTGACTTGCTTGAGGACTCTTTCAGAGAAGCTGACGCCTCCAACAAGCCTAGGGTTAACACGTGCAGAAACCCCTGCCAATCTTAACAAGGCGGGTCCCTATCAAATTCACGTGATCCCTGATGATCAGGATACCCATATCCACACCACACGTGGACCAAGCACGGGTTTGCAACACAACTTCGTCACTCGTGAAGATTTGCAGAATCTTTTGCAAACTCAGAGCATGGAGAATTCAGATTTGTTTCATCGTCATCAACCTCCATACCCAATTGAAATTCAGCGTGAGTCTCTTCCTGAAGGGTATGTCACGCCTTCATTCTCGATGTACAATGGTATTGGGAATGCCCGAGAACATATATCTCGCTTCCTGGAATCATTGGGGATACATGAAAGAAATCAAGTTGTATGTCTCAAGGAATTCTCGAAATCTTTGACGGGAAAGGCGTACACTTGGTATAATAATCTAGCTCCTAATAGCATTCTCAGCTGGAGCCAGATGGTTAATGCTTTCCTCAAGAAGTATTTCTTCGTGTCTGAGCAACTCACTCTCTCCGATTTGGGGAGACTTTATCAGCGAAACAATGAGCATCCAGACGATTATGTGACGAGGTTCAGAACTCGCTCAGTGGATTGCAATGATCCAAACGTAACAGAGTTGCAGTTAGTGGAGCTTTGCATCAATGGAATGATACCAGTATATCGGGCCTTATTGGAGAATCTGGATATTAATAACTTCACCAAGCTCCATAAGTCCGCCAAACGATCCGCCACTACTGCACCTGCATTACTTGAAAGGCCCAGGCCTCTAAAAGCTGAAGAAAGTTGTGGTGAGACGCGTGCCAGCAAGCGACTCGTCAACAAGCAATGTAGTTCTCTTCCCTCAGTTCATGCAGTCACTGAAGGAATTAAGAGGAAGGCGCCTACTCCTGAGGCCCCACAACTAAAACGTGCAGCCCCAGTCCAATCTCAGGCTCCTACACGGGTCCCAGCTAATGCTCCCGTACCGAAAGCACCACGACAACCAAGGGAATTTCCTAAAATTCCTGATTTCCCATGTACCATGGATGAAGTGATAGAGCTCCTGGAAGCGTGGATTCAAGATGGTGCTGTTAAATTACCTCCTGTACGGAGAGAGCCTACGGCACAAGAAATGACTGATCCCAAGTATTGTCATTTTCATCGATTCATCAATCATCCAACGAGCGAATGTCATCAACTCAAGCAAATCTTCAACGAAAAGATCGAGTCAGGAGAGTTGAACTTGGGGACTGAAGGTGTACATAAGAATCCACTCCCTCAGCACCAACCTCAACGTCAACACCAACCTCAACGTCAGCATCAACCCAACATTCGAAATTTCACCATCTCCGGAGAATCCGTCAAGCAAACTGCTAATTATTTACTAGAGAATTTATGCGAGCTCTTGCATTTTTCTAGGAGCCAGCAAAGAAACATTTTCGCCGCCCTCAGCTGGATTGCTAGCGGCAAAGAACTACCTATACCTGAAAAGGTTCAGCCAAAGCCTGGCGAAGTTACACCAGAGATGATGGCGGGAGAACGTGTTCCAATACCGATTATCTCTGCTCGTCTCGAAGGTACGAATTTTGAGAAAGTTCAAATTGATGCTGGTGTTATGGTTAATTTAATTCCAATCACGACACTACAAGCAATTGGGATTTCTCGACGGGATGTCATCTATTATCCCATAGTAACGAAAGGTTCAAAAGGAAATCTCCAAGATATATATGGTCACGTTACTTTGGATCTAAAGGTGGACTCTGCTCGCACCAAAACCAAGTTTCATGTAATCAACGAGGATGAGGAGCACGACATGATCCTAGGACGTCCCTGGCTCCACGGGAAGAGATTTGTACCTACAATTTCACCTGTAATCATCAAGGGCCAAGAGTTCATGTTTGACCAAGAAAGCTGCTGCGTGGGAAAGCTAGAGTACCGCGTGGGGTCCGAAACTCTGGTGATATTCAAAGAGGTATGTGAAAGTGATTTGAAATACTTTATTCAGAATTGTTTAGTTCATGGAAATCCTATCCAACGTGTCCCTACACAAGGATTGGATAAATCTCCGACTTGGGGACTTGATTGCATCAAGTCTATCAAACCCTCTGAGGCACCTCAAGAGGAAATCAAGGCCACTTCCAATAAGTGGGTTCGGGCAAAGCAACGGTCTTATAGGCGAAAGACACCTGAAATGTCATGGGTTCCTAAGGCTGCTTTTCAAGAAGGAGATAAGGTTATGCGACGCACTAACCGAAAAGTAACTTCTATTCCGGGGTCCACAGCAAACTGGGAGGGACCTTACATTATATCTCGAGTCATGCCTGATGCACGATACATGATAAGTGCAATACATGAGAGGCTCTCAAACATGGTGGTCAACGGCAAATGGCTCAAGAAGATATGAAGATTCACTAGAGTTTATTTATTTCCTGTAATTTCAATTCCTCCAAAATAAAAGTGCAAGCAATCTCTTGCCTTTTAACAAGTCAATTCAATTCAAAAAAAAGAATTCAAGTTCAAAACCTATGAGTTCGAAATAATCAATCCCTACAAGCCCTTTATTCATAAAACCAAATAAAAGCAAAATAAAATTCTACTGAGAAAATGTTTTGCTCCTGAAACCTTTCAGAAACAACCATCTAGTGAAGATCTCGTTCCTTCATCAGCTGCCTTCTTTATTGAAGCGATATGAGTAGCCTTGTTCTTCGCCTCTTCAGTTAGCTTACGGATTTCCTCGGTCATAGCAGCATGATTCCTCTCTTCTTGCTTCACCAAATCATGGGTGAATTGGCCCACAGCAGGGCGCCTCTGTCGAACGTATTGGATTCTCGCTTGAAGCCAAGGAAAATTGAGTTCGAATGTCTTGAAAGTATCAATCAAGTCTTCTACCTCATTCAATGTCTCGTTAGTCACGTCTCTTAACGAGGTAGCCTCCATCTTTGAAACCGCGTTCATAAGGTCGGTTACAATGCCAACATATGTATGGAAGCAGGTACTTCTTCCAGCAACGACGAAGTGACCATGACGATTCCATATCTTTTCATACAGTGGGACGTGTCTCTCTGGGACATTAAATCCTCCCACTAGTTTATGACCAGCGAGAGTCATGTCATGAGGAGGATTACATGCCAAACCAGCATGAGGAAACTTAAGAGGAGCCCGCTCAGTTGAGGCATTTCCACCAGCAATGTCGATATTCTCAGCGACTTGTGTTTCTTGGACGACAAGCTGAAAGAAGGTTCAAAGCAAGCAGAAGTTTAATAATATGTTCAAGCTATATAATAAAAGCTTAACATGAGAAGATAATCAAATTTACCTCGGCATTGGGAAGATTTTCGTCAGCAACATCGTCAAAATCCTTATTAAGGTTTTGGGCTCTCGCTGATCTTTTTACCGAAGAAGTAGCTGACAGTCATTTCTTCTCTATCTCCAGAAGGCTGCAAGAGCAAACAAGGTGAGAATAAAATACTGAATATTTTATTTTCGGATTAGAAGGATTGACAAAAGGTCACCTGTATCACAGAGGATTTAGGCCCTGTGGAGTCTCCACTTTTATTCTGCTCAGTAATCATGTCAGTAGATTTGGGCGGAGTATTCGGAGTCGATTCTTCAAGCACTAGGTTCCCCTCTAAGGAAACAAATGAAAACTTCTCGACTCCTGTAGCAGGTCCATCCTATATCAAATAAGGAAGAAAATTCATTGAAAGAAGATATATCGAAGGATTCACGACGTTATCTTGAAGAAGTAATTTTCTGACGTCTGAATTCTTACGAAGAACGGTGAAAAACTCAAAATCTGTACAAATCAGTAAGAGATATGAAGAAACTTTCTTCACGGGAGTTGTTCGTATGGATGTTTCCTATCACGTGCTAAAAGGGCTTAATGTTTGAAGAAATCTACTGTCCGGAATGATTTTTCTACTGAACAGCGTACAGACTGCGACATTCCTGGACGTGGCGTTACTTCGTGACACATGAAATAACGAGAAAAATGCATGAAATTCAGATTTTCTTTTTCGAGGTGAAAGCTACTGAAGTCCTTTTTCTAAATTGGGGTCAATCACCGAAATCCGCCATCGGATGAAGATTCTACGTTCATTCTCGTAACGTGACGCAAAACAGGAAAATCTGACGGGATTTTACTTTTACACTAAAAGTAAAGATACAAGTGATAGAATGAAGTCTTACCTTCTCCCAATCTTGTGTGCTAAGATTGGGGACTTGTTTATCGTTCGAGAGGTTCATCATGGAGCTGTCCTTCCCTTGGAAGAGTGATAATTCTCCCGAAAGATGACTGCCGAAAGATAAAGACATTTGTGCTGCGGAACTGGCAAACTTCGAGCTAGGCGATGAATGTTGCTGCACAAGACATGGTGATAAAGCGTCAAAATCATCATGAATAAAGCTTATACCAGCATTCAAAAGTTTGAGGTAATTACCGAATTATTTACATCTCCTATTTTACGCTTAAGAGTGATATATTTAAGTAAGGGGAGCGATTCCAAGTCTTCTTTGGAGGGAACTGCCCGTACTTCTTTTGGGGAAGCCATGAAATCTCTATACAGTTTTATCTGGTCATCCCAAAATTGTATACCTGCTTCAGTGATTGATGGCACTCTTGCTCCCGAAAGGAATGATACGGGACTGAGAAATCGGGTATAATATACTTGCATATTCTTTGGGGGAGGACCTCGCTGTGAGGGAACATCCTGATCAAAACCCATCTGACGAGCACCCCGGTCAACATTATATGCTCTGGTAATGTACTTTCCTGATTCACTGATGCCGAGGACGTAGCCGCTACAACTACTTATCATGAAAGCCTGCTCCGCATCAGTAAGGAATCCATCTACAGAAAGAACCTTTGCTGGAACGTCATTTGGAGCATCACCAAACGAGTGAAGTTGATCTACACCTTCGGGAATTGAAGTCCATGGGCGAAAGACCACTGTTGTCTCGTCGTCCATAAATACAAGAAAATCTTTTAAGACAGGTTTGTTCATCCAGCGAACAATTCGAGCGTGGTCTGACAATGATTTATCTTTGGAAGACAATTTTGGAGCATAGCCGGGATAATGCTCATACATCCAAGCTTGTACGAAGTTCGTTGGTATAAATGTCTCAATCTTTGCAACGCCATTCGACAATTTCATATTTGCTGATAAAGTAGAAAGATGCGTATACAAAGTACCGAGGAATAAAGAGCCAATGGGAACAGGAGTACCTTGAGCCAATGTTATGGCGTATGGAATAAGCAAAAGCTTCAACTTCTTGTAGTCATGAAGATCTTCAAAGACATCCTTTGATAACCAGAGTAAGAGGAATGCAACAACGGACAACACTGAGGCGCCGCCATTACTGGATTTTGTCCAGTGCATCATCCACGAAGCATATGCATCCTCGTGCTTGTTCAGAGTTTCAGCAATGACGACTAACTGAGTCTGCACCTTTTTTTCATCTGCATTCAAGGTAATTCTGAGCTCTCCATTAATTGGGAGTCGCAATAACGCTGCTACATCTTCCAGTGTAATTACAAACTCTCCCCATGCGAGTATGAAGGAGTTTGTACCACTACACCAACGGGTCAGAAAAGCAACCAAAGCACGTTTATCTCTAATTACGAAGGAATTGTCAGAACTCTTTACAGCATGAAAGATTCCGGCATTCTTAAAGTTATCCTTAATGCATGGGATATCAAGCGTATTCTGAAGATACAGAGACCATGAATTAATTTGCTTCTGCGGAGAACGAAAGACGATACTGGAAGCACTAAAGTCACCTTTCTGTAGACGAAAGCGATCCACCCGTGATGGAATAATGGCCATTGGAGCACTAAGTCCGCTTGGGAGAATTTTGGCTTGATCCTGAGAGATTGCAACTCGAGTTGAATTTGCCAGGCGAATTTCAAATTCATCATTGACATGAGGGATCTCTTTCACAGCTGTAGTAGATGTAACTTCATCACCGGCGCGAGAAGAACTATGGGATTCATTATCAGTCATCATGATCTTCCAGTACTGTGTTTATGAAAAGGGAAGAACAAGCTCAAGAGGAAGATGATGTTCACGTTTAAAAAAAAAGAAAAAATTTCTGCGTGATATATATCACGCACGCACGGTTTGGGAGAGTCCTAACCTACTTGGGATTAGACGTTGCTTGAGCGGGCTTGGTCTTTAGGCCCTGTTTGGACTCCATGTTCGTGGATAAGGCTTCTATGTGGACGCGGACCATCAACTTGTGCTCACCCCGGAACACTCACGGTTCCATGCTGCGCAGGGGACTTAATGTTGATGGTGGTTTTTGGCGAGGAGGTCACAGGAGTAATTTTGCATCAATTTCTGGCATCCTGGAATGGCTCGAGATAAGGTATGAATTTATTTTATAGTAGGGATAAGATATTTAATTACCATTAGCTGTATTTTGATATCTCACGACCCTAGCCTAGTAGCATGGTCCATATCCCTAGCCTATACGTAAAAATACCTACGCATGCGCATTAGCCAAGCCCATGCTCGAGCCAAAACCCTAGGCCATTCACGCCATAGGCATTTGGATGTACACGGTCATTCCTTGGCCTGATTAGGGTATACACGTCCATCTCCTTGGCCAAGATGCCCACGCCATTGCTTTGGCCAAACTTTGGGCATCCACGACCATGCCTTGGCCTAGTTTTGAATGCCCACGCCATTGGCTTGGCCTAACTTTGGACGCCCATGCTACTTGCTTGGCCTAAACTTGGGTATCCACATCTTTTGCCTCGCCTAACCCTTGGAGGCCCATGGCCACTCCTTCCCCTTAGCTTTGGATGTCCATGGCCACGCCTTGACCTGATTTTGGGCGTCCACGCCATCTTCCTTGCCTTATCCTTACCTCACGGCCACCTTGGCCTAATCCTAATCCTCACGGCCATGCCTTGGCCTAAGCCTAATCTTTATCCACTAATACTTATCCTCATGCTTGCGCCCCCTATTCCCTTATCCTAATGCTTGCGCCCCTCCATGCTTGGAGGCCCACGGCCAATCCTTGCCTTAGCTTTTGGATAATCCATGCCTTTAGCTCGCCTTAGCTTTGGATATCCATATCTTTAGCTTGCCTTGGCACTTGGGTGCCCACGCCACCTCCTTGGCCTGATTTTGGGTACCCATGCCATTAGCTTACCCCAACTTTGGGTGTCCACG
>JAJJMA010089199.1:0-12218 GCA_023529015.1 Papaver nudicaule
AAAGTATGCATACTTCTGATCTCCAACATGTTAATAAAACATACTTTCTTGCTTTGAAGCTTTCTAGCTAGATAAGGTGATGCGAAAACGCCAAAGTAGATACAACAACAGCCTTATGAGGGTGACGAGATGAGGAGTTAGAAATGATAAACGACTTTTAAGAGGTTAATAACTTAATACTTTTACACTTTACAACTCCGATGGCATGTATCTTTAATATAAATTATCAGGCTGATTTTGTAATGTTTTAGATTCCCAAGCAAATGACCTACCCAGATAGTCACGTCATGTTTGCTTATGTAGGATTTAGTTACCAGTTTGAGTTAAAAATTGCTTGATGCTTGCATGGTGTCTCTCACTGCCCGTAAAGTACTTTTCGCCATTCTGCATAAAATTGAATTTGTTTTACTGCTCAAAGCACTATTTCGCCATTCTGCAACAAATTGAAAACATTGCAGAATAGTGTAGTTGTTGTTCTCTTAATTCAATTTGTTTTCCTTTAGCTAGATTGCTACACAAAGCTTGCTGAATGAGTCTTGATAATGTAGAGCGTTTGTTATTAATTCAATTTAATTATTGTATTGGCAATTCCAGGTTATTTGGTGATACTGATAAGTAGACATGAAAACAAAGACAGGCATGAAATAACATGTTGTTTATATTACTGATATTCGCACCTCTGTAATTGAAGATGATAGAGCATTTACATTCTTTTCGATCTCAGAGTTTAGCAAATGGTTCAAGTTAGTTGTGTGGTTGTCAATGAAGTTTGAGTTAGTTGTAGGAAATTTAAGCAACTTCGAAAAGTGCTACCCCACTATTGCTTGAATATATAAGAATCGCTAGACTTTTATTGCAGTTATAAAAGTTATAAGCAACTAAACAGCCTTAGACTTTTATTGCAGTTATAGGTGATCCAGCAGGAGGTTTATTCATCTCAGAGCCAAGGAAACCTGTCGGAGGGCATTTACTAGCTCACGCAGCAACTATTACATTGATGTTTAGGAATGGCGAAGGAGAGCAACGTGTTCGATGCCCCTTATCTACCAGAAGCAGTGTTATGGTAATACTGTTATGCACATAGCTTACCAAATAGATAAGCATGTCAATTCACTTTCAAGACTGCAAAATGCAATGTCTTCTGTAGTACTGCATAATCATCATCATCATCATATTCCTTTTCTGGCCCTCATTAACAGTTTCTAATGCTTTCTTAAAGTTTATTATTTGCTTCGGCTATAAGAATGCATTTGAGGCTGTCAATGCGTATGCTTCGTAGATGCTACACTAATATAAATCAACCTTTTTAGTTCTCAACCCTGTAGGGGTACTTCAAGACCAGTAGAAATGCAGAAAATGACTAAGGACTACCACTTATGTAACGCCTATTGTGTGTAACATTTAGTTTTACTGTTCAAATGAAATACTAAGCGCAGCATGCACATTCCTCATATCTTTGGAATATAACTCTTTTTTTGTGTCTCCAATTTCTGGAGCAACGGTTTTCCGAACCAATGTTCTTTTGCTTTGATTTTGAAATGTCGGCACTCGCGTAGCGCGTGCGTCTTTGCTAGTATAAAAGAAACTTGAGATGAAATATTTAACTACGAGTGGAGTTTGGAAAGAACGACACCCACCGTGGCCAAAAATAGAATTTACTTCTTGGTCGGCCTCCCCACTGCTGCAGCAATCTAGACAATGGAAGAAAACTGTATGGACTTCTCTTTTGAACGACTCTATCAATCTGGAAAAACATAGTAAGGCTTTGACTTTTGTTTTTGTCCATTGCAAGTCACTCCCTTTTCATGCTTAGGAGAGTCTATATTGAGCATTAGAGCCTAAAAGACTTGCAGGAAGCTTTTAGGATGTTATCGTTACTAATCCAATACTCACACTTATTGAGAAAGGGATTTTTTTTTTTTAATTTATTAGTGCTAACATTTTCATGGTATATTTACATGTTCTTTTTGTATCGTCGCAGATGGTATTCCATCATAGCAAAAAATAACCACGACAAGGAGCAAAACCAACCTGCTTAATCCAGCCAAAAGGGAAATGGGGTTGTTTCATTCCAAGAACACCCAAAATGGGACTCATACAACACACTGAACGGTCATAAAACTGGAACGATTATAGAGCTGGTGAGGCAAGTTTTTTTGTTTGGTACAAAATATCTTTATTGTTAAACATATAGTGTTGTTCGCCGACGTGCAACGCACGTGCACTCGACTTGTTAACTCTAGTAGAGCGCATGTATCAAGATTGATGTAAACTGCATAGATTTTTTCACAATATTAATAAATTAAATGCCATGTTTGGTAATTTGATTCAGATTGTTTGTGATTGTCTCATTTATTTTCTGATGTATAATGTTTGATGGTTTGGACAAGGGGAACATATAGGATTGATGCTCAGTATACAAAGTAGTCACGGTATCATATGGAAATATGTGGCCATTAATCCTGGTCGTCACGGTGTACAGTAAAAAACCGTGACCAATGAGGGTCTTGTCACGGGGATTAGACCAAATAGCCACGGAAATTACCGTGACCAAATGGTAAACTTTCCGCCTCGCTGTCTTTGGTCACGTTTTTTGAAAATTAAAATACCGTGACCATAGACCTTTGGTCACGGTAAATTACCGTGGCGAAAAGCCTTTTTTGTACTAGTGTGTGCCTGCTGCTGGTCTTGGACAGAAAATGGGTGCTAGGCATTTCACTTCTGTGTTGTGCTACAAATTAGGCATTCCACTGTTTTTGGATGCCTGTTGTTGGCCTCAAGAATTTGCCTCAGCAATGTTTCAGTAGTATTTGTGGATCCAGTGTTATCTGCTATCACTACTGGGCGAGTTACAGTAGCTCCCGGTACTATCGATGCACCATTTATGCTTGCCGCCTGTGGAATTTCTTCTGCTATAATTGGTTCTGCCACCATCGCTGGAACTTCTTCTGCCACATGTTGTGTTTCGCCGACACCTTGTACCAACTGCTGTTGAATATTCGCTGCCACTGCGCCTCCTGCAATAGCATTTTGAGCTGGTTCCCTGACATTTGACGTCTCGCCTCTGGTTCTCATAGTAAGTCTTCCGCCATCACCTTGCTCGCCGCACGCATTTGCTTCTACCTCACCACTGATCCTTCGTAGCATTGGATTGGGCTCAGGTGATCTTTCTGTATTTTCTAAATGAGTAATGTCCTCCATGTAGACCTCCTCCTGGTGTGCTACTCGCTGAACAGGTGGTTGCCGAGACGTGCTTGCCAAAAAGGTATCTGTCCGACCAGCTGGTTCCACTACTCTGCTTCTAGTGTTGTGACCACTGGGGAATGTCGCTGGTGTAGGAAGGATAGGATGTCGTGGAGGCCTACCCGCCGGGGCTTTATCGCTTCTTCCTCTATGACCCATTCGCCGAAGTTCTGTAAAAGAAGACAAACACACTTCCTAACAGTATTGCTCTGTTAGTACTGTGGGTAAATGCCAAATAAGTTAGTTGGGCTACTTTTCAGAATGTTGATGAATGAAATACAAAAAGAGCAGCTTTAAATCACGTGATGTGCAGATGATGACTGTGGATGACCCAAGTCTACTAATACCTAATGGGCTTGATACATACTTGTTTAGGTCTATCTAGTTGGGCTTGGGTCTAGACATTTTGGGTAATCAAGAGATAAGGAATGGCAATTGTGTTAATAAATGGTTAAAAGGGCATATGGCCACCCAAGGGTAAAGAGGGTCCTCTATAAATAGGACTCTAAAGAGATCACAAAGGAGGACTTTTTTGGAGAGAGAAAGATAAGACTACACATTACTAGAGAGAAAGAGAGAGAAATGAGTTAGATCGGTGCTACCTCTGAGACTCGGATCGGATTAAGAGTGTTACCCTATTCACATTTGGCGACCACAGGCGGAGACCGATTTCGAGTCCAGCGGAAGGCAATCGGCGCTAGAAGCAATGAGCGCTCCCCAAAGGAAAGCAGAGCGAGTCCCCCTTCCAAGCGAGGATTTCGTTCTAATCGAGCACGAGCCGGCGGATAGTGACGCGGATGACGCGCAAAGGATTGAAAAGGTATCGGTAGGGGTCGTGGACGCACCAGTGGAGCCGACTCAGGAGGGTGAAGAAATCGCGCCATTCGTTGACAACAACGCAAGAGACACGAGCCTCGAAGAGATGCGGCAAGAATTCGCCACTCAGGCTAAGAAGCAACAGCAATTGATGTCATTGATTAAGCAGAAGGAGGGCGCGTCTACACAAAAAGATGCCGGACCGGCCGCCGGAGTTATTGGAGAGCCAGAATTTGCCGGAATAACTGCCGGAAAAGGAAAACTCGCGCCCACCAGAAGCTTTCAACAAGAGGAGGAAGGTTTTAACGCGCCAACTGGGAGGATCTCGGAGGAAGACCTAGCTAGGTACATCGAGGAGCATTATCGAGTAGCGAAGCAAGACCACGGGTACAGTTCCCTAGACCCCCCTTATACGAAAGAAGTAGTTACTTACAAGTTCCCGCGCGATTATACATCACCAAAGTTCAAAGTATACACGGGGCAAGGAAATGCGCGAGAGCACTTGGGTCGCTTCCTTTCAGCAATGAACCAGCATGCAAAAGATGGAAATCTATGCTTGAAAGAATTCTCGAAGTCACTGTCTGATGTTGCATACACATGGTACGACAACCTAAAACCAGGAAGCATAGCGACATGGGAGGAAATGGCGCGTCTGTTTCTCAAGAAGTTTTTCTCTGCAAAAAGGCGAGTGACATCGGTCGACTTAGCACGAACGACGATGGGGATTGATGAAGATCCTTTGAAGTACATCACGAGGTTCCGGAGTCACGCGCTCCAATTAAGTGAAGAGGTACCAGAGGACAGACTGGTCGAGATTTGCGTGGGAAAGATGACGGCCACCCTGCGTTTTGCCCTATCTAACTTTCAATTCCAAACTTTCGTGGAGTTAGAGGAGGCTACCGCACGACTATCAGATTGCCTTGGAATCTTTCAACAGGCGAAGATGGAGCAACCATGGTACAATTCCGTTAACTCGTTAAGTGCGGCTGTTACTAGCGGTGGACCTGCTCCGGGAAATAAGCGACAAGCGCCCTTCCAGCCATATCAAGGCGCCGTGCCACAAGGGACACGAGGAGGAAATAATTCTCAGCGTCCTATCCCAGCACCCATACCTTGCACCAAGGAGCAAATTGAAAACCTCATCGATCAATGGGCCGCTAACGGTGAAATCAATTTGCCGCCCGCTGTCGTGGATATAAATACCGTAAACAGAGCGCATGAACGATACTGTCATTATCATAGAAGGGTAAATCACTCGACCCTCAGTTGTTATGGTGTGCGAAATGCATTTTGGAGAAAAGAGAGAGCCGGGGAGATAGACCTCGGGCGACAACAAATTGACAAAGATCCATTGCCCAAACATCACGCCATGATGATATCCCATGACCCTAGAGACGAGGGATGGGCAGCATGGGAGGATTCCAAGGGAGAGGCATGCGAGCTGTCCAGTGGGCAACAAGGCTTCGAGGGGACACACGCTGTTGCTTTTCAGTTCTCCAAGACCATCATCGCGCAACAATTCTTCGATTCCCTTGGCTTCAGTGAAGACCAAGTCAGGGAGGCATCCCAGGCAATCGCCGCCATAGCAGCGGGTCACCAGGCGCTATCAAGAGGAAGGATCACCTTTGATGACAGCGATATATGCATTCCAGGAGAACACTTACGTCCCTTGTACCTCACCGCAACGGTTAACAAGCAGCAGCTGAGGAGAGTATTCATCGATGGAGGGGCATCACTAAACCTTGTTTCGGTGCACACCTTGGATTTACTGGGGATACCGAGGGAGGAGATCAGAGAACGGAAAACAGTTGTACGCGGTTTTGGAGGGCACACTCAAGAATCAATTGGGGTGATATGCCTCGTTATGACAATTGGGCCGATTAAAGCATCAGTACCTTTCCATGTGTTAGACGAACACACTTCGTTTCACTTGCTTCTAGGGCGCGGATGGATACGTGACCATCATGTTGTGGCGTCTACCTATCACCAATGCATCAAGACCAGTATCGGCGGAAGAGAATACAGGGTGCCAGCCACAAGTAACCCTTTTGGGCCCGAGGAAGCATACATGGCGGAAGCGGTCTTTTATCAACCAACAGGACAGGAAGGAGCGGCTGTAATAGGTTTGTCTCGAACAATTCCTCTACCAAAGTGGGAAGAGGACAGTAAAATCTCAGTCTTTGATCCCGCTCGTCTGGAAATGCCCAAAGAAAAAAGGAAGGTTGAAGAAAAGGCGTCTGTGTTTAGCGCTGAAAGATTGGTGGCGCCGGCAGGGGTTAAGAAATCGAAGATAGGACCAGAGCCTCGTTTCCATCGTTTCACCACTCAAGACGGAGGGTACATCTACAGATTATAGCAATCAGCGGAGGTGTTGCCATCCGAGCAATTGTGTGAAGCATCCACAAGCCAGATGACATCATCTCCTAATGAGGAAGAAGAAGTAACGACGGGGTCATTACCAGTGGAAGAGCCTACAGAGATACCATCGTTGGACGAAATAGAAGAAGTTAATATCGGCGATAAGGAAGAAAAGTTGATTAAAATCAGCGCGTCACTTGGGAAGGAAGAAAGGAGAAAAATGATTGAGCTGTTAAAAGAATATAGGGATGTCTTCGCCTACACATACAGCGAGATGCCAGGATTGGATGCAGATTTGGTCTCGCACTCTCTTGATGTTCTACCCTATGCGCGCCCTGTACAACAAAGAAGCCGCGTATTTCACAAAGATGTGGCGTTAGCGATAAAGGAAGAGATTGAGCGTCTAGCGGAAGCAAAATTCATCAAACCAATAAAAAACGCGCCGTGGCTAGCTAACATTGTGCCGGTGATAAAGAAAAATGGAAAGATTCGTTGCTGCGTGGACTACAGAGATTTGAACAGAGCCTGTCCGAAAGATGAGTTTCCCGTACCAAATATCGATATGCTAGTAGACGCGACTAGTAACCATCAAATGTTTTCGTTTATGGACGGGTATAGTGGTTACAATCAGATTAGAATGAACACTGTGGATGCGCACAAGACAGCGTTCCAGACACCATTCGGATGTTTTTACTATGTGGTGATGCCTTTCGGGTTAAAGAACGCGGGGGCCACGTACCAACGCGCCATGGTTTCAATCTTTCATGACTTAATCCACAGACAAGTAGAGGTGTATGTCGACGATATTGTGGTTAAATCCCGAAAGAGGGAAGACCATATCGACCATCTACGAATGGTTTTTGAGCGCTGTAGACAGTATAAGCTTAAGATGAACCCTTTAAAATGCGCTTTTGGGGTTACGTCGGGCAAGTTCTTGGGTTTCGTCGTTACCAGCACGGGGATCCGGGTGGACCCAGGGAAGGCACAAGCGATCCTTAGTATGGACAGCCCTTCCAACATACAAGAACTGCAGAGCTTTCTAGGGAAAATATCATATATTAGGCGATTCATACCAGGTCTCGCTCAGATGATGGCCGCTTTCACCCCACTCCTGAAGAAAGGATCTACGTTCCAATGGGGGGATGTCCAACGGACCGCTTTCGATAACGTCAAGCGATGCCTAACTTGCTCACGAGTTCTCCGACCGCCGATACCAGGCGAGCGGCTACATCTCTACCTAGCATACACGACCGAAGCAATAGGAGCGCTACTTGCACAGGATTTGGGAAACGAGCAACTTTTTCCTATATATTACGTAAGTCGTTTGCTGAAGAAGGCCGAGGTGAGGTACCCTCGCATAGAGCAAGCATGCCTGGCCCTCATCTACGCGGCTCAAAAATTGAGACCATACCTGTTAGCACACCAAACGGTGGTGGTTGCCGCGGCAAACCCCATGGTTTATCTAGCAGAACGTCCGTACCTAACTGGGCGAACTGCACGATGGTCCCTTCAACTGTCGGAATTCGGGTTGCATTACCAGAGACCGCGAGGCGTCAGGGGTCAAGCAATCGCAGATCTGTTAGCCGCGTTCCCAGGAAGCGACGAGGCGGATATTCACGAGGACATCCCCGGGGAGGTAGCAGAGCTATAGGAAGAAGGCATGTGGGACATGTATTTTGATGGATCGTCATATGGAACATATGGGGGAGCAGGCATTGTATTCGAAACGCCCGAAGCGGAGCTGCTATCGTTCGCTTTCAAACTGGATTTCGCTTGTAGCAACAATACGGCTGAGTACGAGGCATTCTTGATAGGACTCAAGTTGGCGGAGCGGATGAAACTTCAGCGACTTCACGTACATGGCGACTCAAAACTAGTCACAAGTCAAGCGGGGGGAGAATTCCAAGTCAAAGAAGAACGACTGGCGCCTTACCGCGCAGAGGCACAGGAGCAGATGGCCAAGTTTATCCAGATAGAACTAGGGCACACTGGAAGAGCCATGAACAGACACGCAGATGCCTTGGCCGCGCTCGCGGCAAAAATCAATTTGAATGGCAAAGATGAAGGATCGATCACAGTGCATAGGCAAGAGCTGCCTAGCACATGGCTACGGGAGATGAAATTTGAAGAAGAAAACGACTGGAGGAAAGGAGTCATGAGAGAGCTCGGCAAGACAAAAGAAGAAAGGTCAATATTGTTTAAAAAGTTGAAGTCTTTCGTGGTCATCAAAGGGCTGCTATACTACCGAATGGCAGGTGGGGCTCTAGCACGATGCATAGGGAGTCAAGAAGCTATGGGTCTCTTGGACAAAGTCCATCGAGAAACTTGTGGGCACTCAGGAGTGGTTCCGCTATACAAAAGAATACAAAGGAAAGGGTACTACTGGCCCGAGATGGCAACACAAGCTGCGACCTTGCAGAACAATTGCGCGGAATGCCAATCACCACCACAACCGTCGGAAATTTGCACAGTCGAAGAATTGGACTGGAGGCAGCCGTACTTAAATTATTTAAAGAACGGATCGCTCCCGGGGGATGAAGTAGAAGCCTCGGTGATAAAAAAGAAAGCAGCGCGTTTCTTCATCAACGAAGGGGTATTGTACCGACGGAGTTTCAACAATGACGCCTTAAGGTGTTTAAGCAATGAAGAAGCGCGAACAGTGATGACCAAAGCACATGAAATGGAACATCAAGGAAAGCGCAAACTATTTGTGCATGTTCACGATGGTGGATACTACTGGCCAACCATGGAGGCAGACACAGCAGATTTTGTAAGGAAGTGCGAGATTTGCCAACTCCACGGGAATGTCATCCAAGCGCCACACAAGGGATTGCACAGTATAGTGGCTCCGTGGCCTTTTCACAGCTGGGGTTTAGACTTGATTGGTCCTATAAGCCCCCTATCTTCAGGGAGGCATAAGTACATAATTACAGCTACGGAGTACTCAACTAAATGGGTAGAGGCAGCGCCTCTGCGGAATTATGAAGGAGAAACTATCGCCGCGTTTATCAAGGAATACATCATCTGTCGTTTCGGCGCGCCAATGATCATCCGCTCAGACAATGGTACTTCATTTATTAACCAAAAGGTGGCAGACTTATTGGCCAAATATTGCATCAAGCAACACGCGTCGACTGAGTATTACCCACAAGGGAACGGATTGGCGGAATCTACCAACAAGACATTACTTAGGATCCTGAGCAAAACCGTCCATGACCATCATAGAAGCTGGCACGAGCAACTACCTCTGGCGCTTTGGGCTTATAGGATCTCCAGGCGAAGTTCAACAGGGGTGCCTCCTTACTCCTTAGTATATGGAGAGGATGCCATCCTACCGGCAGAAGTGGCGGTGCCCTCAGCCAGAATAGCGGCGGCTAGTCGCGCGGAACCTGATGATGTAGGCAGAATTGCACATCTCGATGCGCTCGCTGAAAAAAGAGCAAGGGCAGAAAACTTTGCTGAAGCTTACAGAGCCACCAAGGCGCGACATTATAACAAAAAGGTGATACCGCGCTCCTTTGAAGTCGGGGATATCGTACTAAAAATCGCAAAGCACGTACAAAGGAAAGCCAAAGCAGGGAAATTTGCAGCCAATTGGCGCGGACCATATATCGTGCGGAAAGTTGCAGAGAGCGGCTACTACTATCTCAACTACATGAATGGTAAGGAGATTGATACCCCGATTAATGGTAAGTGGATCAAATTGTATTATGCATAAGAGGATAGGGACAGAGGATATTAGTAATAACTCCTTCATTTATTTATTATGTAAAAGCAAGAGAAATACATGCTTGTTCTTTTAAGATCAATTATCTATGAGCACTAAAAAACCCAAAGGGGATGACAAACACAATCACCTCAGGAGCGCAAAGCACGCCTCCTTTTATAACAAAATCGACTTTTGAGAAGGGCACTGAGCACCCTGGTCGGTTGGGCACCGAAAACCCATGAGGAGCGCCCCGAACCCGCTGCCTCAGGAAGCGCACCGAACACGCTTCCTTTTGTATTGGAACACGCTCGGTGGTATTACGCCTGATACGCGGCCACTCTAAGACAGGCGTTATACCAATGGTTATTATACAACACGTTTATTGGAACACGCTCGGTGGAACGCCTGATACGCGGCCACCCTAAGACAGGCGTTATACCAACTGATTAATCTACACCATTTTATCATACTATCGGAATGTGCTCGGAGAGTCGCCTAACACGCGCTCTACCAGTAAAAGAGATTTAGCCCACGAGGCACATAAACAAAACATACTCGGAGGGTCCCCTAACACGCGCCCTACCAATAAGGGAGATTTAGCCCACGAGGCACATAAACAAGACATCCTGGGAGGATCGCCCAAAACGCGCCCCAAAGAGATTTACTCCACAAGACGCGTAAACAAAAGCATTAACAATATAAGAGATCGTCAGCACAAACAAAGGTGTACGGAATAAACGCCGCCTCTTCTTTATATGACAAAAAAGCAACCATAAAGAAAATCAACTGAGTTAAAAGAGGTAAAATGTCCTCGTAGGCGACTACAACATATATCAAGCGCTAGTCAGCTCAGCTAGCTCGGTTTCACATTCAACAACGCGCTGCGTGACAAAATTAACGGATTCCCGAGCATATCCAACGTAATCCTCCTCTGTGGAAAGTTGTTGCACGAGTTCATTATAGCGGTGACGCGCCTTGCCTCGTAATATCAAATCCGCGCCCGCATGCCGAATCAGTTCCATGGTCTCGCATTGCTCCGACAAAGCGACGCGAATGCTTTCACACCTCCGTTCATGTGATTCAAGTAAATGCTCAGTGTCCAAGAGGATACTACGTAAGCGCTTCACCTCTTTTTCCAGATCTGCACGCTTTAGCGCGCCAGGAGTAGCAGGGAGGGCTAATACCCACAAACCATCCAGAGATGCCATCACGACCAAAAAAAAAAAAATATATATATATGATGAATGAATAAGGATGATGGGTGCAGAATAAAAATATATATATAGGCAATGGAAGACTCCCTTTTATATTTAACAAAACTTAGCGCATTTAATGTAAGGAGGATTACCCTAGGCATGAACGACATGTGTCGAAATAAGGAAACGTTTGCATTAAATTCAAGGGAAAGCCATACGGCATCTACAGTAGGGAGGGTGTTAGACTAATGGCATGACCGCGCCAGCAGCTATGGCGCGTTCACACCGTTCAATTTCAGCGTCGATATCCTTGACAAAACGCTCAGCCTCTAAGAGGCCACTAAGAGCGCTGGTACGACGATCATGAGTACGATCCATTCGTCTACGAAGCCCAGCCTCATTATGCGAGCCAAACTGAACACCAGGAGCATGGCCAGCAGCACAAGCGGCCTCCCACTCAGCATGGTGCTCGTTCCAAAGCGTTTGAAACGCCTCATAGTGAGCTCGCCTCTGCAGAACTATCATCTCCATCTCCAACTTGACTGATTCCAATCGCTCGACTTCTAGCTCTAGGTCCAAAGGGGTAGACATCGATGGCGCCGAGGACAAGGATACAAAATAACCGCGTAGTCGAAATGACATTTTGAAACAGATAAAAAAAAAAAGTAGAAGAAGAGAGAGAGAAACACACAATAAGCACAAGAGAACAGAATGAAGAAAAATGAAAACACATATATATATATACGTCCCCCAAAAACAACATTCCAAGGTGCATTTATTATTTACACAGAAATCGAAAAGACAAGTCCTTTGACCAAAACTCTTTCTAGATGCTTCGCCTCCTAAATGCACGAAACAAAACAAAGGCATGGGCCAAGGATGCATTTATCACACGT
>JAJJMA010089200.1:0-14484 GCA_023529015.1 Papaver nudicaule
CGATTAGTGCGTCGCGTAACCTTATTCCCTTCTTGAAAAACATTAGGCTCCCACGACAACTCAGATGTCTTTCGCCTATATGAACGTTGCTTTATTCGGGCCCACTTTTCTGCAGCTTTGGCCTTAATTCCCTCACGAGGTGTCTCGAGAGATTTGATAGACTTGATGTAATCAAGTCCCCATGTCAGAGAATTATCC
This sequence comes from Papaver nudicaule, assembly GCA_023529015.1. Taxonomy (NCBI): domain Eukaryota; kingdom Viridiplantae; phylum Streptophyta; class Magnoliopsida; order Ranunculales; family Papaveraceae; genus Papaver; species Papaver nudicaule. The sequence continues at coordinate 199 of JAJJMA010089200.1, forward strand.
AATGTTCGTGTAGGGACACGTTGGATAGGGTTCCCGTTAACTAAATAATTCTGAATTAAATATTTCAAATCACTTTTACGTACCTCTTTGAATATTATCAGAATTTCTGACCCCACATGGTACTCCAGTTTTCCCACGTTGCAGCTTTCTTGGTCGAACATGAGTTATTGGACCTTGATGATTACTGGTGAGATTGTAGGCACAAATCTCTTCCCATGGAGCCAGGGACGCCCCAAAATCATATCCTGCTCCTTATTTTCTTTGATTACATGGAACATTTCTTTGGTGCGAGTCCACCTTCATATCCAAAGTAACATGACCATATACATCTTGGTGATTTCCTTTTGAATCTTTCATCACGGTGGGATAATAGATAACATCCCGTCTGGAAATCCCAATTGCTTGAAGTGTTTTGATTGGGATTAGATTAACCATAACACTAGCATCAATTTGAACTTTCTTGAAATTTGTACCTTCGAGACGGGCAGAGATAAGTGGTATTGGGACGCGCTTTCCCACCATCATCTCTGGTGTAACTTCATCAGGCTTTGATTGAGTTTCTTCATGTCTTTCGGGTACATGTATTTCTTTACCGCTAGCAATCCAGTTGAAGGCTGCGAAAATGTTTCTTCGCTGGCTCTTGGAGAAATGCAAGAGCTCGCATAAATTCTCTATCAAATAATTAGCAGTTTGCTTGACAGATTCTCCGGAGATGGTGAAATTTTGAATGTTAGGTTGATGTTGACGTTGAGGTTGATGCTGAGGGAGTGGATTCTTATGCACACCCTCAGTCCCCAAGTTCAACTCCCCTGACTCAATCTTTTCATTGAAAATTTGCTTGAGTCGATGGCACTCGCTGGTGGGATGATTGACGAATCTATGAAAATGACAATATTTGGGATCAGTCATTTTTTGTGTTGTAGGCTCTCTCCGTACAAGAGGTAACTCGATAGCACTATCTTGAATCCACGCTTCCAGGAGCTATATCACTTCATCCATTGTACAAGGGCAATTAGGAATTTTAGGAAATTCCCTCTGTTGTCGTGGTGCTTTTGGTGCAGGAGTATTACCTGGGACCTGCGCAGGAGCCTGAGATTTTGTTGGGGCTGCACGTTTTTGTTGTGGGGCCTCAGGAGTAGGCGCCTTTCTCTTAACACCTTCAGTGACGGCATGAACTGAGGGAAGATAGCTATATTGCTTGTTGACGAGTCGTTTGCTGGCACGTGTCTCACCACGACTTTCTTCAACCTTCACAGGTCTGGGCCTTTCTAGTAATGCAGGCGCAGTAGTAGCAGATCGTTTGGAGGATTTATGGAGCTTGTTGAAATTATTAATCTCCAGATTCTCCAATACGGCTCGATATAGTGGTATCATTCTATTGATGCAAAGCTCCACCAACTGCAACTCTGTCACGTTTGGATCATTGCAATCCACTGCACGAGTTCTGATCCTCGTCACATAATCATCTGGATGTTCATTGTTTCTCTGGTAGAGTCCCCAAATCGGAGAGAGTGAGTTGCTCAGACACAAAGAAATATTTCTTGAGGAAAGCATTAACCATCTGGCTCCAGCTGAGAATACTGTTGGGAGCTAGATTATTATACCAAGTGTATGCCTTTCCCGTCAGAGATTTCGAGAATTCTTTGAGACATACAGATTGGTTTCTTTCATACACTCCCAATGATTCTAGGAAACGCGATATATGTTCTCGAGCATTTCCAATACCATTATACATTAAGAATGAAGGTGTGACATATCCTTCGGGAAGAGATTCGCGTTGAACTTCAATTGAATATGGAGGTTGATGACGATGAAACAAATATGAATTTTCCACGCTCTGAGCTTGTAGGAGATTCTGTAAATCTTCACGAGTGACAAAGTTGTGCTGAGAACTTGTGCTTGCTCCACGTGTGGTATGGACATGGATGTCATGGTCATCTGGGATGACGTGAATTTGAGAGGGACCCATCATGTTGACGTTGACAGAGGGCTCTACACGTGTTAGCCCTGGATTTGTTGGTGGCGTCAATTTTTCTGAGAGAGTCCTCAAACAAGTCAGCAACTCCAATTGGGTCTTCACCATGTTGTTCTGACTTAGGGCTAGATCTTGTTGAGGCTTCATGAGATCCACCATGCTAGGTGAATTTCAGTACTTCTTGTTTCTCCAGTGCGGGGCCCAAAGAGAAAAGCTTATGTGCGGCTTGAGATAGGAATGTAAGGAGTTGGAGAGGTGGTAGTAGTGGTGGTCCCCACAACATGGGATAGGGTAGGCGTGATAACAGGGGATAGAGATGCAGTGGACCCCACAACATGAGGTTGGACGTCCATGAAGGAAGGGGATGAGGTGGACCCCACATGTGGTGAGGTAACCACGAAATAAGGGCTTTGAGACGTGATGTGATTCACGTTTTGGGTTGTGGGGCCAGCAGAGCTGGTGATGCCACTGACACTAGGATTAGTAGCCCCACTCATAACAGATGAGGTTATGGGACCACTGGTGATATTTGGAGAATTTGTGTTCTCTGAACTCTGCCTCCTAGTTTCAACCATCTTTTCTTACAACTGAGATAATGACCTCCCACTGTGGTCGCCAAATGTTTTAGGTGTAAAACAATAAAGAGAATCTGAGGGGTAAGGTGTGAGGTGCAATGATGTAATATGAAATTGTAATGGTATTCGAGAGGTCAAGATCGAACAAGACTCACCTAAACAAAGAAATGGCCGTTCGAGTATTGCTTCAGTTACAAGAAGGGGAAATAGGGTTGGTTTAAGGGAGGGAAGCTGAGAAAGATGAGATCAGAGAATTGCTATGATTTCTATGATGTTGTGAAAAAAGTTGCTAAAAGAATGGATATTCAGTTCTCACTAGATATTGAATGCTGAATGAGAAGAGTTAATCAATTATCGATGAGATGGATTGATTATACTTGCACTGAATTAAACTGTTTGTTCTGTTGAACTTGTTGTTTCCAAACTGGTCGAGTGACCTATTTATAGCAATATAATTCCAACTGATCTCGTAAGAAGTGGAAGAAGTGGAAGAGTGGGAGTGTGGAGGAAGTGGGACCAGTTGTTAAGAGTCTTGCGCCTAATATTAGGGAAGATTAACAACCCACTTTCTCATCCCTCTTTTCAGCAACGTTCACACGACTTAGCTTCTTTCTCGTTGAGTGATTGAGCCGTCGCAATCACACGTGCCGTAGACCGCCAAACCAAAACTCTAAAGAATATTCCCCCATGTAACTTACTTGATTCTCGTAAGATTCTTCAAGTGTTGAATGTTTGTTAAGTCAAAGTTGACTCAGTGCAAATCGTACCAATTACTGGTAAACTTAAGACTTTGCATAAAAATAGAGATTTAAGTGATAAGCTTGTGCACCTCTTTTAGGATTGGTCTAAGGATTGAGCCGGGCAATCGCCATTTAAACCAATGAGAAAAGTCTTAGCATTTAACTATGCAATCCCCATTTAGACTGAGAAGATTTCACCAACTCTCTGTGGCAATAATCAAGTAAATATGACTTTCTGTATGCCATAAATATGAGAAATTGGCTTGTGGCATATAATGCACCAATTCCCTGAGTAATAGAGACATATGAATGTCCAAAATAGTATAAGTCATAGCCATGAGCCATGATTAAGAAATGTAGCACTGATTTACAGAAGCAAGTCTATAATCAGGAAAACAGGCGAGTGATGCTAACACAGCGTAGCCACAATTAACAATGCATAAGCATTGCCAATCCAAGGCCTAAAGATAGGACACCTGAATGATAATAAGTTATGTTGCATAGCATAATAATCTTATTAGAAAGTTAGATATAGGATGTATGAGGATGAACCATAACATTACGTCATATTCAGATTTCTGGAAAGTTTACACGTCACTTACTCCAAAAATCGCCCAGGCCAGCCTATATTCGATAAAATTACGACATTTTAGTATGTTATGGGGAACTCAAAGATGAGCAACTTTCATGGAGGAAGTTTCTCCTGAATCTTCAAGGATTAGACCGTAAAAATCGTTCTTTGAGGCAATTCGTAATCTGCCAGATTTCCGAAGTTGATTAGGAAACTAGAATATCAAGGATTCAATAAAGCCCATACTCATATAGGACTTGGATCAGCGGGACCCATAAGTAGGGGCAGCTCAACGATGAATAAATGGGACCCTCAATCTATGGTGTGTGATAAAAGTGGGCCATAGTATTGTTTTGTAGGCGACCTATGAAAGTGGGGTCTACAAGAAGAGTTGTGCTAGCAACAAAAGTGGGGCCGTGGCAAGAGCCACGACCAAGGGATAAAAGTGGGGTCGTGACAAGAGTCACGGCCAAGAGTGAAAGAGGTGGGTCGTGGTAACAACCACGACCATGCCACAAAAGTGGGGCCACGCATTAGGCATGGCCAAGCTCTAAAAGTGGGGCCGCCTAAACTACAGCCAAGCCAATAAAGTGGGACCATGATATCAGGTTATAGCCAACCAAAGAAAGTGGGACCATACCTAAATCATAGTCAAGCAATAAAAGTAGGGCCGCGACATGAATCACGGCCAAGGCCAAAGTGTGGGGCCGTGGCATGAGCCACGACCAAGGTCAAGCAGGGACGCGAGATAGGATGGGATGGCTGTGTGGGCCATCCACATATGCTAGAACGTGAGCATAAACAAGATACGTGAGCTAGGGGGATGGACGTAAGCTAGGATGGCAAGGATGAACGTGAGTGGGTGGCAAGGATGGACATAGGCATGGATGGCAAGGATGGACGTGGGCATGGCAAGGGAAGGATGGACGTGAGCTAGCTAGGGCATGTGCATGAGCACATGCTAGCGGCTGCGTGCACAAGGATGCATGCATAAGCAAGGTTGCATGCATAGGCAAGGTCGCATGCATAAGCAAGGATGTATGCGCGTAGGCTAGGGATATGAACCATGATACTAGTATATGGTCTTGAAAGATCAAAATATGGTTATGTTGACCAACTTTCTTATCCCTACTATAAAATAAATTCATACCTTGCCTCGAGCCATTCCAAGATGCCAAAAATTGATGCAAAATTACTCTTGCAACCTCCTCGCCAAAAACCACCATCAACACCTGTCTATTTTAAATTTCATATCAAAGAAAGTGAAACTAAAAATTCATTTTAATAAATAGCTGATGGTTGGGTTTAGACCAACCTATAGTATCTATTTGTAAAATGCGCTGATTTTGGGGCTGCACAGTTTTCCTTGGGGCTGCAGAGGGTGACAAAATAGGGTCATCAAAAATCCAAACCAAAAACCCCTTATAAAACGTGACAGTTTTACCCTTTAGATTTAGTTTAGTATTAGTGTTTGATTATCATCAGATTAGTGGTAATCATGATTATCATAATCTATATAGTTAAGTTAATAAAAATTTTAGAGATAGAAAATTCATTTTTTGTTAGAGATTTTGGAGAGAAAGGAGTGAAAAAAAAAACCCAACTTTTTTCTTCAAAATCCTCTAAGTTTTGAATCACTCAACCAAAATGAGTGATTCAAACACCGATTTGGAGCTACCTGAGACTCCAATAGATTACAACAACAAAATCTACTGTCCGAACGAAGGTGAGGACTCTACATTGCATTATTTGTTGAGTGGAAAAGTGTGGTTAACTCAAGAAACCCAAGAATCACTACAAGATCTCCAAAGAGACAAGTATCAACAAGATTATGAGGATGAACTAGCTTCTAACACCCAGGTATATCTTTGCTTGTAATTTTTTTGCATGTAATCATCTTTAGTACGTGGATCTGTGTGATTTTTGTGAGTTGCCAGGCTATGTTTACGCCTTAATTTGACCTTGAAATTGAGGCGTAAAACAAATTTACGCCTCAAGATTCTTCCCAATTGAGGCGTAAAAACTGAAATTTGGGGAAACTGAGCCGTACAACATTTTTACGCCTAGGACGACAACCTGCCAGTGAGGCGTAATCTGCATGGAAATATTGAATGCAAGGTTTACGCCCTAGTAAGTAAGGCGTAAAACTATCATTTACGCCTTGGTTGTTGTATTTACGCCTCAATATTTCTTGACACATTCTTGATATACGTCTTGCTTATTGAACCGTAAAACTATGTTTTTCATCAAATACTTTCAAGTGATATTTACGCCTCAAGTGGAGCATGGAAAACCAAGGCGTAAATGTACCCTTGCAAAAAATTTATGAAAATCCCAGGCTTACGCCTTGAGTTATAAGGCGTAACAAATTTTTTAAAAAATCCCCAGGTTTACGCCTTGTTTAGTAAGGCGTATCTAAGTTTACGCCATGTTTTACCAAGGCGTAATAGCATTTACGGTTTAGTTGTTGAGGCGTAAATTATGTATGGTTTCTAATCTTTGTTCGTTTGGTTTATAGGTGGTTCCTTACATTGAATCTATTGCTACCCCTGAGGAGTCTGATGATGAAGAGCCTCCCATTGTGCCTATGGAGAATCAACCACGTCCTAATCAAGTGTTGCACGAAGACACTACATATCATTGGCAACCATATGTTTGTACCATGGTGGGTTTTTGCGAGTTCACCAAAGTTGTGTATTCATTGATCATTTTTCCCCATTTGTGTGTCCTCACTTGTTGTGTTCCCCTCTATGTAGACATGGGGAGATAAAGATGCCGCAAAGGAATGGGCGCAAGAACATGGGGAAAAGATCTTGTGTAGTGTTGTTCAAAACAAGCAAGTTCGACCTTATTGTTTCCAAATGGTTTGCGAGTGTAGTGGAAGGTACGAGAGTCATTGGAAGAAGGGTACCTCTTACAAGAGAAAGCATCCCAAGAGGCCTACGCCAATAAGCCGCACCATAAAGACCGATTGTCCCTTCAAGCTTCAATTTTGGCAAGATCACGAGAAGAGGTTTTTCTTGAAGAGTGTCATATGCGGTAGCCACAACCACGAACTGCCGGAGACTTTGCTTAGCCATGCTCGAGCCTCAAAGTTAAAACCGGAGGAATCGGAGTTAGTCGAACGTTTGTGGAGACAAGGAATGAAGCCTTTGGAAATCCTAAGGCACCTAAAGGAGGCAAACAAGAAGAACAACTCCGGATTGAGAACCATTTACAATGCCCAAGCAAGGTTTAAAGAGATGGACGCTTGCAATAGGGATGTCATGCAACAAGTGATGGTCTTGGCGGAGGAGAAGAAATACACTATTTTCTTTGACCTCAAGGAGAAGACACCGGATGGGAAGCAAAAAGTTAAACATCTACTATTGGCTAATCCGGACTTCATCAAGTTGGCACGTTGCAATCCTCAAATCCTTTTGATTGATTGCACCTACAAAACGAATAAATACAAGCTTCCACTATTGAACGTCGTAGGCCAAACTTCTACTAAATCACCATTTTACGGTGGCTTTTTGTTTCTTGGAAAATGAGCTTGAAGAAAGTTATGTGTGGGCACTCAAACAAGTTAAGCTTTTTTACCCCGAAGATCGTTATCCAATGGTTATCCTCACCGACAAAGAACAAGCTTTAATCAATGCTATTGGGGTGGTATTTCCTAAAGCTCACCACCTTCTTTGCACCTACCACGCTTGGAATAGTGTGCAAGTGAAATGCAAAAAGATAATTTGGCCACCGAAAGAGGGAGAAAAAAGGAGGATCCGTAAACTACCACTACATCAACAAAAACGTGAGTTTGAACAAATGGAGATTGACTTCATTAAGAATAAGAAAATTTGGGAGTCATTTGGGGGCGATTGGGATACATTGGTGTTTTCACCAACGGAGGAAGAATATGAAATCCAAAAGGATAAGTTGTTGGCGCATTGGGGCCGTTACCCGGATGTCGTGAAGTACTTGAAAGAGGAGTGGTTGGATGATGCCATCAAAGTTAAGTTTGTATATTGTTTCACAAACCAATACCTACATCTTGGGAACGAATCAACGAGTACCGTGGAGTCTTCTCATCACCGCTTTAAAAGTTGTCTCCACCGCGCTGATTGTAATTTTGTTACGGTTTTCAAATCTATGGACATTATGTTCAAAGATGATCTTCGTAGAATCAAAACTTTATTTGAAGAAAGCCGGAATAGGAGAATAACCCCATACTTGAAGAACCCATGGGCGCCTTGGTTTACTCGACTTTGGTTCAAGGTGTCGAAATGGGCACTTGAAAGGATAAAGAAAGAATTGGAGGCTTATGTGCAAGGGAACTATACGGATGTGTGCGTTTGTGGAATGTGGAAATCAATGGGACTACCATGCCGGCATATGTTCTCTAAATACGTTGATGGTGTGATCCCACTCGAGGACATTCACCCTTTTTGGAAACAACTCTCTTTCCACGAACCAGCCGAAGACGGAGGCGTACCAGCCGAGTTTAACAACACCTACCAATATGAGAAAATCATCAACTTTTACAATAGAATAAACGATGGTCAAAAGAGCTTTTGGTTGGAAAAAGTCCTACAATTTGTGGAACCTCAAAATAACTTGGATATCGAGGAACCGGATAAGGGACCGGGGAAAGGAAGAAAAAAAACTACGGTGCCAAGGTGGCAAGAGCGGATGAATGTCAAGGAAAGAAATAAGGAAGAGAAGAGAAGAGACCCAATTGGAGTTGAGTGGTTGAATAAAGAATACGAGGACGATGAGGACGATGAGGAGTTACAAGCCGTGCTACGAGAGTCAATGAAACGTCCCAAGACTTGTAACATGGGTGAAGGTTCCACTAGTCGTGCTTCAAATGTCAAAGGAAAAGAGCCAATGTATCCGACTCAAGATAGTTCCAAGGGAAAGTCTCCGGTGATTGAAGGTGAAGAAATGAGCTCAAAGATTGTTAAGAAGAAGACAATTAGGTACAAGAGAGGAGGACATATGGTAAACCCCACAATTGACCGGGAAGGTAACTTTGTTCGCCCTCACCACACTATTTATGAAGATTGGTATAAATATCTACCCACTTGCATTCATAAATACATAGTGTCAATGGATGATGTCGAAGGAGACGGTAATTGCGGTTACCATGTGGTCACGAACCAACTAGGGCCATTTTCGGGTGCAACCATGGATGGGAGAAACATGACCCAAGTCAATTGGATTAGACAAGGGTTGTTAAACCAACTAAGGAGTCATGCACAACATTACAAGAACATGTTATTGGTGCCGGAAGGTTCGTCACCACACCAAGAGTACATCAAGTTTCAAGCTCGTTTGCAAGGTGGAATTCCCATAAGCAATAGTGAGTTTTGGATGAGATTTCCGGTGTGTGGACACCTAATTGCGGATGCTTATAGGTGTGTGGTTCACTACTTCGACAAAGAACAAGCTTGGACGTTCACGCCGGAATTTACAAATTACCATGACAAACTAGCAAGGAAGAGAAGAGTAATCATCGCGTTTGTTCAAGATTGTCACTTTATTGGTCTAAAGTTGTCCGATGAATGTCCTTTACCACCGTTGGCCCCAACCATTATGAACAAGGCGAAAGGTAAAGAATGGACACAAATTTACGAAGTCAACATGCACAATTGGCCTGCGACCTTTATGGATTCGGGGTTTGTCAACTTGGGGGATGATTCGGCATATGTCAACTTGGGCGATGATTGAGAATGCTTTTGGTGGTAATGCTTTTTTGGTAATGCTTTTGTGGTAATACAAGTTCAAGAAGTCAAACTATGGTTTTTTAAATTATTTTGAATATCTTTTTGTGTACCTAAACAATGCTTTTTGTAATATTTGATATAATTTGAAGGCTCTTGTTTACTTACGTTTGTTTTTGTAAAACTAACTTGGATTTTTTTTCAGATTATTTCAAGTTTTACGCCTTGTTTAATGAGGCGTAAAACTAACTTTAACTGGTTTTTAGAATTTTTCGGTTTTTACGCCTTGGTTTCTGAGGCGTAAATCCTGAGTCTGAAAATTCAGAGTTACAGGAGATTACTTACGCCGTGCATATCCAAGGCGTAAAACTAACTTGGATTTTTTTCAGATTATTTCGATTTTTACGCCTTGGTTTATAAGGCGTAAAACTAACTTTGTGGTTTTTTAGATTTTTTCAGTTTTTACGCCTTGGTTTATGAGGCGTAAATCCTGAGTCTGAAAATTCAGAGTTACAGGAGATTACTTACGCCGTGCATATCCAAGGCGTAAAACTAACTTGGATTTTTTCCAGATTATGAGGCGTAAATTGTTTTACGGTGTGGATTCTAGGGCGTAAAAAACGTTTACGCCTGTATTTTTGGAAACAAACCAAGGCGTAAAAGCCTGTAAACAATGCACAAAACAAGATAGTACATACAAAACAAACACAAATTCATTGCTTAAACAAACGAAAGTTATCCATTGTTCAAACCACAAAACAAACACAGAAAAGATGAGTTCCAACCACAAAACAAACAAACCACAAAACCATTTTCCATTGTTCATTTTGCTCGTTTGCCTCTTTTGTTCGATGAAGATGATGATGCACCACGAGTTTTACCACCACCACGACCTCGACCTCGACCTCGGCCTTGAGCTTCATCAAAACCCTCATCTTCTTCCGCTGAAGATGGTGAAGCTTGTCTTACTGGAGGCCCCCTCTTGTTTCTCGTTTTCCTCAACTCGTCAAACACCCCTTGATGTTTGGGATCAAAGGCAACGTTTAACTGGTTCTGTATCACGCGTTGTTCTTCAACACTTAGCTTCTTACCACTTTGGATACATGGGGTAAGTCTAGAAGCTACCAATAAAACATTTTCCTTCTACACAATATAAACAAATTGACACACAATGTTAGACAACAATCAAGACGAGAAAATTTAAATCATGAGAAATCTATAAACATTTTACTTACGGCTTGTTTAAGCTTTTTCTTCAAGCTAGCAATCATTGGAGCCTCACTTGATGTGCTTGCAGTATTACGAGTGAGTCTTTCCTGTTCCTTTTGTATCGCCTCTGTGGCTCTAGGATCAATATTGATCAGCATGGGATGTCCAAACTTGTTAAACCACTCCAAGTATCCTTCCTCGACATCAACTATATTGGCCTCAAAGCTCTCAAAGTTCAAAGCAAGTTGGTAGTCGTCGGTTTCCCGTGCAGCCCAATGGTCAACTGATGGCTCGGGATCGTAAACCAATTTGCACTTGGAAGAATCAAGTTTGGAGCCTCGTTTCTGCAACACGAACTTTTCTTCCCGAACTATTGGTTGTTCATAACAAAGTTGGCGCATCACTCGTTGAGGATTGTACATATGGAACCCTGATGGATGAAACAAAGGTCCGGTGTAACTACTCTCTTGTGAAAATTCACGCACATCCTCCAAACCCCCCTCTTCATCAGGTCTCAAGCGAACATATGGGTCAAAAACCACCTCATTGAGAGGGAATGCATCCAACTGCTGTCTCTTCTCAGCTATCAAGGCTTCTTTTGAATGTAGACCACTTTCTTTGAACGGGAATCTCTTACCCGTAGGAGTGCCTTCTGGTTTGTTAACCCAATCACTATCCTCCTTGGGTGCCAAAGAGGGGAAATGGTCATAGAACCACGACTGCAAAGTAACGAAAATCAATATTTCAATGACATATATGCAAAACTAACGCACGTTTTATTACACAAAATATAGTCTTACCTGTAGAAGACGAACGTCACCCTCGATTTTGGTGGTTTTAGCCCTGGAAGCTTTAGCAAGTGAGGCATTCAAGAAGGCAATAACGGCAGTGCCCCACGCATAACCATCAACCGTATCAATGTCATCAATATATTTTAAGTAGCATGCATTGACCCTATTACCCGAACTATCGGGGAACAAGACGGTGCCCAAGGTGTGCAACATCCAAGCTTTCGCAACTCTAGTGGCTTCCACATCACTTAGCTCTTTGCCCTTCTGCTTGGTATTACCATACATTAACCACAAACGATTGCTAAGAATTTTCTTACTCTTGGCTGGTGGTTTACCCCTCACGAAAACCCCGGGTTCCCCACCACCACCATATATCCACTCTTCGTCACATTGATTCTGAGACCACCCAAACACTTTCATAGCTAAACCATTAAGCTCCCCCCATTTCATCTTCTTATCATCACCAAGAAACACATGATTTCCATGAGTTTCAAGATTCTTGATTTGCTTTGCATCATCTGGAATCAGAGCCATTTCGCCGAATCCAAAGTGTAAAGTGCCCGTCTCTGGCCAATATCGTTCTCTAAGTGCACTCACTGTAACACCATCATACTTGTCCTGGGTATGTATCGAAGCATTGTACAACTGTAAGGCTTTTGCTTTTACAATGCGTTGAACCTTGTCACATTCCAACTCCAAATCCCACACCGCAGGCCTTGAGTGTTTCAACACAAGCGCAAGCCTTTTGTGGTCCTACAAAAAAAAAGAAATTAATGTACTTTGTCGGAAGGATAAAATAATGTACAAACAACATAAAGTAATTTTCTGATTATAAGATAATTACCCGCGCAGAAGCCACTTTTGCAGCATAGGACCATGGGTAACCAAATAGCACTTTGTTCCCATCACGTGCTTCTCCCCAATGCTTCATTCCCTTAGGAGGTGCGGGCAACCAGAACGTTTCATCATCAGGTGGAGGAATGTGCATGCCTTTGGGTTGTGGATCTTTTGTCCGAGGCTTTCTAGCCTTCCTCTCAATTCTTGGTTCTGGAGGAGGTAGAGCAAGAGGTTGAGTGGGTTGTTCTTGAGAAAGGTGTGTAACCACCTCAGCAGCTGTTTCTTCTTCATCATCTTCTTCAGCTGATTCTTTTTCTTCTGATTCGCCATTCTCCTCTGAAGATTGGTTGGGTTCTTGTTGAATCTCATTCTCTTGGATTGGAATTGAATCTTCTTCAACAGTCTCATTTGGTTCACATTGGTTGGGTTCTTGTTGAATCTGATTCTCTTGGATTGGAATTGATTCTTCTTCAACATTCTCATTTGGTCCATCAGTTTGAGGTAATGTTGATTGTTTCTGAGTCCTTTTTGTACCTCTCTTGGTAAAAGTTAGATACTTGTCACTATCATTTCGAGGTGGGGGACTGACAACAGGGGAAAGATCATTTCCTCTCTTCTTCTTCTGCTTATCTTGTTCCCTAAACACATGCACAAACAACACAAATAAACAACCAAGCAATGAGCAAAACCTATGAGAGACTGCAGGAATTTACGCCTTAACTTTACATTTTACGCCTTGGATGAAAAATTTACGCCCCAGAAAACCAAGGCGTAAAATATGGTTTCCAAAATAAAAAAGTTACAGAAGAAATTTACGCCTTGGTTATGGGATTGAAACCAAGGCGTAAATTTAACTTAAAAAAAAAAATTAGGAACTCAAAATTTACGCACTGATATATTAAGGCGTAAAACTTCCTTGGGAAAAAAATTGAAATCCAAAGGATTTTACGCTTCAATTTAGAGTTTTACGCCTTGTATCAAATTTTACGGTTTGCTTTGTGTTTTTACGGTGCAAATATTTGTGAGCACAGACCACTTTTTTTTACGCCTTGGTTTCTAAGGCGTAAAAACCCTAGGGCAAAATTAGGGCAATTTTACGCCTAGTTATCATATGATTCTCAAGGCGTAAAACTGTTTTACGCCTAGTTTTCATATGATTATCAAGGCGTAAAAATGTTTTACGCCTAAGACCCAATTGAAAACTGCACCGTAAAACAATTCTGAACTCAACGAAACTACCCTAAATCGATGATTAGAACCTAAAAAAACAATTAAAACATCATTCAAAACATGGGGTTTGTTCAGAATTAATACCTGATACGCATGTTGGGTTCAGAATTCAAATCAGTGGACGGATTTGCTTCTCAGTCGGGTTCAAAATTCAAATCAGAAGTTTCTCCCTCTGTGCGCTGTTGATGATTTAAGTAGGCTCTTGCTATTCCAGGATCATCTGTAGTGTCTCTCACGGTCTGTTTTGTTCTCGCCATGTTTAAATTTTAATCGATACGATGAATTTTTCGTATCGGCGATGAATCGAGACGAGGAAGGAGCGAAGGGGAAAAATGAGGAAGGAGAGGACGAGTAGAAGAGGAGAGGGACGAGGGAGAAGAAGAGAAGGAGAAGAGAATGATTAAAATTTGTTTTAGTTTTAGTTTTAGTTTTTGTTTTAGGATTAGGGTAAAAAAAATAAGGGTTATTAGTTAAAATTTGGGGTGGATTAATCTGTAAGGGTATCTTAGACTTTTCATACCTTTTTGGACATCCCTTATAACTATCCTTTGGATGGTTTTATTGTTTTGAAGCCCCAAGGAAAACTGTGCAGCCCCAAAATCAGCACATTTTACTCGACAATCTTGGCCCAAAAGAACTGTGTGCGAGTCCAAAAG
>JAJJMA010089223.1:0-20867 GCA_023529015.1 Papaver nudicaule
AGTTCGCCCCGTTAAGAATGGACGCTCGGCTAGATAAACCATGGGATTCGCCGCGGCAACCACCACTGTTTGATGCGCCAACAGGTATGGCCTTAATTTTTGAGCTGCATAGATGAGAGCTAGGCAGGCTTGCTCTATGCGAGGATATCTCACCTCGGCTTTCTTCAGTAAGCGACTTACGTAATATATAGGGAATAGCTGGTCATTTCCCAAATCTTGGGCAAGGAGCGCTCCAATCGCTTCGGTCGTGTATGCCAGATAGAGGTGTAGCCGCTTTCCTGGTATTGGGGGGCGAAGGACTCGTGGACAAGTTAAACATCGTTTTATGTTGTCGAAAGCGGTTCGTTGGACGTCTCCCCATTGGAACGCACACCCTTTCTTTAGCAGCGGGGTAAAAGCGGCCATCATTTGGGCGAGGCCTGGTATGAACCGCCTGATGTAAGATATTTTCCCTAAAAAGCTCTGAAGCTCCTGTATGTTAGATGGGCTATCCATACTAAGTACTGCCTGCGCCTTTCCTGGATCCACTTGGATTCCCGTGCTGGTAACCACGAAACCCAGGAACTTACCCGACGTGACCCCGAAAGCACACTTCAGGGGATTCATCTTAAGTTTGTACTGTCTGCAGCGCTCAAATACCGTTCGTAAATGGTCGATGTGGTCTTCCCTCCTCCGGGACTTAACCACGATGTCGTCGACATATACTTCAACTTGCCTATGAATCAAATCATGAAAGATAGAAACCATGGCTCGTTGATAGGTTGCCCCCGCGTTCTTCAGCCCGAAGGGCATCACCTCATATTAGAAACATCCGAATGGTGTTTGGAACGCCGTCTTGTGTGCGTCGACAGCGTCCATTCTAATCTGGTTGTAGCCACTATAACCATCCATAAATGAAAACATTTGGTGGTTACTAGTCGCGTCTACTAGCATGTCGATATTCGGCACGGGGAACTCATCTTTTGGACAGGCTCTGTTCAAATCTCTGTAGTCCACGCAGCAGCGGATTTTTCCATTTTTTTTCATTACCGGTACAATGTTAGCTAACCAAGGCGTGTTCTTTATGGGTTTGATGAATTTCGCCGCTACTAGCCGCTCGACTTCCTCCTTTATTGCCAACGCCACATCCTTGTGAAAAGTTCGGCTTTTTTGCTTTACGGGGCGCGCGTAAGGGAGAACGTCTAGAGAGTGTGCAACTAACTCCGCGTCCAATCCTGGCATCTCGCTGTATGTATAGGCAAAAACATCTCTATACTCTTTCAATAGTTCCACCATCCTCCTCCGTTCTTCCTTTCCAAGAGACGCGCTAATCTTAATTAATCTTTCTTCTTTATCACCGATGTCTACTTCTTCTACCTCGTCTAACGATGGTATCTCTGTGGGTTCCTCTACTGGTAATGACTCTGCCGTCACTTCTTCTTCCTCATTGGGAGATGGTGCCACCTGGCTTGTAGATGCTTCACACAATTGCTCGGGTGGCAACATCTCTGCTGATTGCTATAACCTGTAAATATGCGCTCCACCTTGAGTGGTGAAGCGGTGGAAACGGGGTTCTAATCCTCTCTTTGGCCTTTTAGTGCCTACTGGCGCCCCTAATCTTTCGACGCTGAATACAGACGCCTTTTCTTCAACCTTCCTCTTTTCTTTGGGCATCTCCAGGCGAGCGGGATTAAAGACCGAGACTTTGCTATCTTTTTCCACTTTGGTAGAAGGATCGTCCGAGACAGACCTATTACAGCCGCTTCATCCTGTCCTGTTGGCTGGTAGAAAACTGCTTCCGCCATATATGCTTCCTCGGGTCCAAAGGGGTTGTTCGTGGCTGGTACTCTGTATTCTCTTCCCCCGATGCTAGTTTTAATACATTGGTGATAGGTGGATGCCACAACATGGTGGTCGCGTATCCATCCGCGCCCTAGAAGCAGGTGAAACAAAGTGTGATGGTCTAGCACATGGAAAGGCACTGATGCTTTAATCGGTCCGATGGACATAACGAGGCATATTACTCTGATCGCCTCTTGGGTGTGACCTCCGAAACCGCGTACTACTGTCTTTCGTTCTCTGATATCCTCCCTAGGTATTCCCAGTAAATCTAAGGTGTGTACCGAGACAAGGTTCAGTGACGCTCCTCCCTCGATGAATACTCTTCTTAACTGCTGTTTATTGACAGTCGCAGTGAGGTACAAAGGACGTAGGTGCTCTCCCGGGATACATATATCGCTATCATCAAAAGTAATCCTTCCCCTTGATAGCGCCTGGTGGCCTGCCGCTATGGCAGCAATTGCCTGAGACGCCTCCCTGACCTGGTCCTCGCTGAAACCAAGGGAGTCGAAGAACTGCTGCGCGATGATGGTTTTGGAAAACTGGAAAGCGACATTATTTGTTCCCTCAAATTCCAGCTTTCCACCGGACAATTCGCAAGCCTCTTCCTTGGATTCCTCCCATGCTGCCCATCCCTCGTCCCTAGGGTCATGGGAAATCATCATGACGTTGTGGTTGGGCAAAGGGTCCTTGTTTATTTGTTGTCGTCCGAGATCTATCTCCCCGGCCCTCTCTTTCTTCCAAAACGCATTTCGTACCCCATAACAATCAAGGGTCGAGTGGTTTACCCTCCTATGAAAGTGGCAATATCGTTCATGAGCTTTGTTGACTGTGTTGATGTCTACGACAGCGGGTGGTAAGTTAATTTCTCCATTAGCGGCCCACTGTTCGACGAGGTTCTCGATTTGTTCTTTAGTGCAAGGTATGGGCGCTGGAATAAGACGTTGACTGTTAGAGTTATTTCCGCTTCGTACCCCTTGTGGTGCGGCGCCTTGATATGGCTGGAAGGGCGCTTGTCGCTTATTTCCCGGAGCGGGTCCACTACTAGTAACTGCTGCGCTTAATGAGTTAACAGAGTTGTACCATGTCTGTTCCATCTTCGCCTGTTGAAAGATCCCAAGGCAATCTGATAACCGCGCTGCGGCCTCTTCTAACTCTACAAAGGTTTGGAATTGGAAATTGGACAAGGCGAAGCGCAAGGTGGCGGTCATTTTCCCAACGCAGATCTCAACCAGTCTGTCTTCTGGCACCTCTTCGCTTAACTCGAGCGCGTGGCTTCGGAACCTTGTGATGTATTTCATAGGGTCTTCATCGACTCCCATCGTCGTTCGTGCTAAATCGACCGATGTCACTCGCCTTTTTGCGGAGAAGAATTTTTTGAGAAATAGGCGCGCCATCTCCTCCCATGTCGCTATACTTCCTGGTTTTAAATTGTCATACCATGTGTATGCGACATCGGACAATGATTTCAAGAACTCCTTTAGGCATAGATTTCCATCTTTTGCGTGCTGATTCATCGCCGAAAGAAAACGACTCAAGTGCTCTCGTGCGTTTCCCTGCCCCATGTACACTTTGAACTTGGGCGATGTATAGTCATGCGGGAACTTGTAGGCGACTACCTCTTTCGTATAAGGGGGGTCCAGAGAACTATACCCATGGTCATGTTTTGCTACTCGGTAATGCTCTTCAATGTACCTGGCGAGGTCTTCCTCCGAGATCTTCCCAATTGGTGCATTGGGTCCTTCTCCTTCTTGCTGAAAGCCCTTGGTGGACGTGAGTTTTGCTTTTCCGGCGACTATTCCGACCAAATTTGGCTCATCAAAAGTTCCGGTGATCGGTCCGGCATCTTCTTGCGAAGACGCGCCTTCCTTCTGTTTAATCAACGTCATCAAATGCTGTTGTTTTTTCGCCTGCGTTGCGAATTCTTGTCGCATTTCCTCCAAACTCGCGTCTTTTGTGTTACTGGCGGCAAATGGTGTGATTCCTTTACCCCCCTGCACCAATGTGGCAAGTGCATCCGCGATCCCTACATATACCTTTTCAATCCTCTGCGCATCGTCGGTATCGCTGTCTACTGGCTCGTGCTCTATTAGGACAAAATCCTCGCCTGGAATGGGGACTCGCTCTTTTCTTTGGGGCGCGCTCATTGCTTCTAGCGCGGGTTGCATTCCGCTGGACTCAAAATCGGTCTCCCGGTGTGGTCGCCAATGTAAATAGGGTAGTGTTTTCGATCCGATCCGAATCACAGAGGTAGCAACCCGATTTCTCTCATTTCTTCTTCTCTCTCAAAATGTGTAGTCTTGTCTTTCTCTCTCCAAAAAGTCTTGCTTAATGATCCTCTTAAGGTCCTATTTATAGAGATCTCCTTTTACCCTTAAGTTGCCATGTGTCCTCTTGATCACTTATTAACATAATTGCCATTCCTTACTTCTTAAACACCCAAAATGTCTAAACCCAAGCCCAACTAGACAGACTTAATTAAGTATGTATTAAGCCCATTAGGTCCTAGCAAACTTGGGTCATCCACATATGTCATGTTGTGACGATTCTGGGTACGAAGAAATTGGGTTGAGTTGATTTTCGACGAATTTAACATTGAAGTGAGTCTTCCCATAACTGTTTTGAGCTTTTAGGATCATGTTTGAACATTTTCGAAAACACATACACAAATGGGGGCGGTGGTGGGGGGGTGGAATTGGAGGCGGTGGTGTGTTGTGTTACCACAACAAGTGAAGATCAAATTGAAATAAGTAACCAAGTAACCTCTGCGTTAGCAGCCTAAGAACCAAGGTTCTCATAAGATAACAATCGAAAGGGAATAATAGAATACAGACTCCGAGTATATAAAGAAGAAGACGTTATCCACACCTAACAGACTCATCCTAACTCGACACGCGTCACTCAAACAGAGGAGGACCACATACCCACCAGCTAACAAATACCGCAACCGCACAATGACTAAGGGGCACCAAAATCAATAAGGGGTAGCCAACAGCCTAAAGCTAGGTACATGACATTGCTCCCCTCTCGAAAACATCCTTGTCCTCAAGGATGAAAGTCAGGGAAATGTGCATGGATGTTGGCTTGATCCTCCCAAGTTGCGCTTTCAGCTGAAGCATTAGACCACAAAATGAGCCATTGAAACACCTCTCTGCGGTCTCTGACTATTGTTCTAGCAGCTAAAACCTTAACTGGATCCACAATAATCTGTCCTTCATGGTCCACCAATGGTAAGTGAGGGAGAGGAGAATAAATTGAGCCGATCTTCTTCTTCAGTTGGGAGACGTGAAATACTGGATGTATCCTTGCTGTTGGAGGCAGATCTAGCTTGTAAGCCACCAGTCCAATTTTCTTTACCACTTGGAATGGTCCATAGTATTTCGCAGACAGCTTGAAGTTTTTGCGCAAAGCTACAAATGTTTGTCTGTAAGGTTGTAATTTCAAGAACACCCAATCTCCCACCTCAAAGCTTCTGTCAGTTCTGTGCTTGTCAGCAAACATTTTCATCCTCTCCTGAGCTTTGTAGAGTGTGTCATTCAACAACTGAAGCATATTGTCCCTCTGTTGCATGTATTCTTCCACATCAGCAACTAAAGTGACAACATTAGTGGGAAAAGCTAAGTGTGGTGGGTGGTAGCCATAAAGAGCTTGAAATGGGCTCATCTTCAGGCTAGTATGAAAAGAAGAATTATACCACCACTCAGCTAAAGGTAGCCACTGAAACCATTTCTTAGGTTGGAACCCACTCATGCATCTCAAATAATTCTCAAGGCAAGCATTAACTCTTTCAGTCTGGCCATCAGTTTGAGGATGGTAGGCTGTGCTTAATTTCAGCTCAGTGCCTAAAGCCTTGAACAAGTCTTGCCAAAAATTACTTGTAAAAACCTTATCCCTATCAGAAACAATAGAGGAAGGAAGTCCATGTAGTTTGAATACCTAACTGATGAACTCCTTAGCTACAGTGGTAGCAGTATAAGGATGGCTAAGACCAATAAAATGGCTATATTTTGTGAGTCTGTCCACCACCACCAAAACAACTAATCTCCTATCACTGATTGGTAGTCCTTCTATAAAATCCATAGAGATGTGTTGCCAAGCATGGTCTGGAACTGGGAGTGGTTGTAGTAACCCTGGTGGATGGTTATGCTCTCCTTTGTTCATCTGACAAACATCACAAGCAACCACAAATGCCACTACCTCCTGTTGCATCTTAGGCCAAAAGAAATGACTCTTTGCTCTCATGTATGTAGCTTGGACACCTGAGTGGCCACCCACTGCTGAAGAATGCAAGGAAGTCAGTAGTTGGTTCCTTAAGTTGGTGCTGGAACCCACATACAATCTATTTTTGTATCTCAAAATACCACCACATAGAGAAAAATGTTGAACAACAGAGGCATTGATGAGTAATGAAGAAATGAGCTGAGTTGCTTTGTCATCCTGAGAATAGCTGTCAAGAAGCTCTTGAGTCCAAGCTGGTGAAGAAGATGTAATCATAAAGCATGTAGAAGCAGAATGAGGAAGTCTTGATAATGCATCAGCTACTTTGTTGTCAACACCCCTCTTATACTTGATCTCATAATCAAACTCCAAAAGCTTCATAAGCCATTTTTGCTGAAACCCAGTAGCTAACTTCTGTTCTAGGAAATATTTAATGCTCTGATGGTCAGTTTGTATGATGAAATGATGGCCCAAAAGATAATGTCTCCATTTGGTAACTGCTTGAACAATAGCAACAAGTTCCTTTTCATAAGTGGACATTGCTCTAGCTCTGAGGCCTAAAGCAGAATTGAAATAAGCTATTGGCCTGTTGTCTTGCCATAACACAGCTCCAATTCCTAGATCTGAAGCATCAGATTCCACAGTAAAAGGCTTGGAAAAGCCAGGTAGTGCCAAAACTGGTGCTGAAGTCATGGCTTGTTTCAGAAGGTTGAAAGATGTAGTAGCTGCAGGAGACCACTGAAATGCATTCTTCCTCAATAAATCAGAGAGAGGTTTGCTGATTTGACCATAATCTTTGACAAACTTCCTGTAGTATCCAGTGAGACCAAGAAAACCCCTCAAATCCTTAATTGTGGTGGGTAATGGCCAATTAACCATACAGGCAATCTTGTCTGGATCAGCCTTCACTCCATCAGCAGTGATAATATGTCCTAAGTACTCCAATTCAGATGTACCAAAACAACATTTGGACATCTTGGCTGAAAGTTTATGTTGCCTGAGAAGATTCAAAGTAGTTTGCAAGTGGTGTGCATGAGACTCTAGATCAGGGCTGTAGACCAAGATATCATCAAAGAATACAAGAATAAATTTCCTTAAGTAAGGATGAAAAACCTCATTCATTAGAGCTTGAAATGTAGCAGGTGCATTGGTTAAACCAAATGGCATAACCTTGAATTCATAGTGTCCTTCATGAGTTCTAAAAGCAGTTTTAGGAATATCAGGTGTATGCACTCTAATCTGGTGATAACCAGACCTAAGATCCAGCTTAGAAAAAACAGTAGCACCATGAAGTTCATCAAGCAGTTCATCTATAACTGGAATAGGGTACTTATCTTTGATGGTTATACCATTTAAGTTCCTGTAGTCCACACAGAATCTCCATGAATCATCTTTTTTCTTGACAAGCAAAACTGGAGAAGCAAATGGTGAATGGCTAGGTTGTATAACACCACTCTGGAGCATTTCTTGAACCATTTTCTCAATGACTGACTTCTGAATATAAGGGCACTTATATGGTCTCATGTTAGGTATATCAGCATTGGGTTTAAGGTGGATTTGATGATCTAAAGATCTAGAGGGAGGTAATGAGGATGGTTCAGAGAAAACATCAGAAAATTGATGAAGTAAGGGTTGCAATGCAGGAGGGGTAGAAGCTGATGGTGGTGTAGCAGAAATAGAGAACAAATGCCCCACAACACCATGAGTATGCTTCTTAAAGAAATTTTTAACTGCACCTCCACTCATCATTCTCAATGAATTGGAACTCCTAGCACCTGTCAAAGTGATCTTCTTCCCATTATGCAAAAAGGTAATGCATAATTTAGACAAGTTGAATAAAACATCACCCAATTGTCTTAGCCAATCAGCACCTAATACCATATCACATCCTCCCAATGGTAATAATCTGATATCCCCACAAAATTTGTGTCCCTGCATAGACAAATTGAGTTGAGCACATATGCCAGCACTGATAGTCTTTTCACCATTAGCCACTGTGACTAGCATTTGAGGAGTTTGCTGAACAACACATCTGAGAGATTTGGCTAAATCACAATCCAGAAAACTATTAGTACTACCAGTGTCAATTAAGATAGAAATAGTCTTCCCATTAATTTTACCAGGGATTCTGATTGTGTCACCTGTTACACAACCAGTTAGAGCATGAAGAGAAATCTCCATGTCAGACTCCACAAGATTCTCAGGATCATCAGGGGTAAATTCCTCATCCTCAACAACATTCTCAACTGCTGCTTCTTCTCCCACCAATAGGAATAACTGTTGTTTCTTGCACAAATGACTTGGTTTATACACTTCATCACAGTTATAACAAAGGCCTTTCTTTCTTCTGACCTTAAGTTGTTCATGAGTCAATTTCCTAATAGGAAGTGAAGTTGGGCTGGTTTTTGTAGGGGAGAATTGAGAGAATTTGGGAGTGGTGGGTGGGATTTGTAATGGTTTTGGAGGAAAAGAGTTATTAGAAAGTGTTCTGTAAGTAGTGAAGTTTGAGGAAAATGACTTTGGTGTAGGTTTTGATAGGTTATGCAGAATCATTAGGTTTTGCTCTTGCATTTTTGCCAGAGAAAATGCTTGCATCAGTGTAGTAGGGCTAAACATTTGAACAGACTTTTGTATCTCCTCCTTCAAACCCCCAATAAAACTATCAATGAAGTACTGCTCAGGAAGGTCTTTATGCTTGCTCAACAATAAGGCTTTGAGTGACTCAAACTGCTCAAAAACTTCATCCACAGTGGTGGTCTGAACTAGTTTGTTGAATAATCCAACAATGTTATCATTAGCAGGGTTATCAAACCTAGCACACACACCCACAGACAATGTAGTCCAAGTAATATTTGACATATGCAAAGAAAAATTTGACCACCAATTAGCTGCCCTGCCTTCTAGATGCATAGAGGCCAACATGACCTTCTGAGATTCTAAAGTATTATTAAGAATAAAAAATTGATCACACTTAAGTACCTATAGCTTAGGATTATCACCTGAGAATCGAGGGAAATCCAATTTTGGCATACGGTTGTTAAAGCTGTTGTCTCTGAACTTAGATCCACCACTCTCTTTAAGTTCTTCACTTCCTTTATCAAGCTCTTCATCATCACCATCTATACAACCATCACTGGACTTCTTTGTGTTGGATCCAGATTCACCATTCCCCTCCGAATCTACTTTCTTCTTATGATATTCTTCAAATAAAGCCTTTATCTGATCGAGAGTAACCATTCCTTTGATATCTTCTTTTGTAGCTAATAGCTTCATCTGCTGAGAAATACCTCCGACTGTAGCTTGTTGTAGTTATCTGTTAAATCCTTAGTGGTAAGAACGTTGGATCCGCCCATTGCCACACCAGAATCGACAGCTCTGATAGCCAATAGTTGTGTTACCACAACAAGTGAAGATCAAATTGAAATAAGTAACCAAGTAACCTCTGCGTTAGCAGCCTAAGAACCAAGGTTCTGATAAGATAACAATCGAATGGGAATAACAGAATACAGACTCCGAGTATATAAGGAAGAAGACGTTATCCACACCTAACAGACTCATCCTAACTCGACACGCGTCACTCAAACAGAGGAGGACCACAGACCCACCAGCTAACAAATACCGCAACCGCACAATGACTAAGGGGCACCAAAATCAATAAGGGGTAGCCAACAGCCTAAAGCTAGGTACATGACATGGTGGTGGTGGAAATGGAGACGGTGATGGTTATAATGGAGGTGGTGGTGGTGATAATGGCTAATTATCTAGTCTTAGGATGATTTTCTAATTAACAATCTAATATTTTTGATAATCAATAATTTATTTGCTAATCCCAATTACAATCTCTAATCATAATTATAGTGTATAAGGGGTTTTTGAGATTACTTCATTGTAACCCTATTTTGGATTAGCCTTTGCCCCTATTAAAAAAGAGCTCGCCCCCAAATTAATGAGGTAAAAGAACTCGACCTCAACGTCGGGCATAACCCCATTATAGAGATAATGTTCAGCTTTCATTTCGTAACCAACTCATTTTCAGAGAAAAAAAAAACATGCAAGTTGGTTTAAACTTTCAATGGTCCCATGTGTCATTTTTCACTAGCGGATTGTGCTAAAAAGTTAATTAGTCATGCCCTGTTGGTAAGATGCATACAATTATCACCCCCCTAAGGCCATAGCTCATACCAGCTTCTTTGTTTGTACTTGTACCGTGGTACACATTCACATGCTCTTGTCCTTAAAGTGACTTTATATCCACAAGTTGAGCTGCAGACAGAGAAAGATTTTATGCCAAATTTTGTGAGTGAAGGAAAATGATACCATAGGCCAGCATAGGGTCCATTTGCAAGGACACAAGTTGGGCTGCAGACAGTGAAGGAAAGATTTGAAGTTAAACTCTAGTACGAGCAAAGCCATGTGCAAGTTTAAAGCAAGTAGGTCCCAAATGCTTACCAAATTGCTGCAATTGTGGCTCTTCTTTACTCCTACACCACAAAGTTTATTTCAAAGGACAATCATCAAACAGACTCCCTATAAATACCCACAAACTCAGAGCCATCATATCCATCTTCAAAATCCTAAATTACAACATCTTTCAGCTTTAAGATTCACTCACTCACAAGCAATTTTCACTTCTCTTGTCAATCAGCTACCTTTGCCAAAATGGGTCTTATGCGTTCAATGGTTTCACAATCGAAGCAAATCCTCAAACTACAATCTCTTAAAGCATCATCATCAGTAGTTCCTAAAGGACATTGTGCCGTTTACGTCGGAGAAACCGAAAAGAAGAGGTTTATTGTTCCTCTATCTTACTTGAACCATCCTTCATTTCAAAGCTTGTTGAGCTATGCAGAGGAAGAATTTGGATTCGATCATCCTATGGGAGGACTTACGATCCCTTGCAACGAAGATGCTTTCATCGATCTAACTTCTCAATTGAATTCTTCTTGAGAATAAAAACAATTAGATAGCTTGATCAATAGCTAGCTTAAACGTAGACAATTTTTTTTTAGAAAGGGTTGTATTCAAACAACCCATGTAAAATAGTACTTTTTTTTCTTGGGAAGAGTAAAATTGAAAATACTCTCCCATTGAAAGTACCAATTAATACAAATTTTCTTCTTCTTGATAATTTCATCTACCATTGCTTTGCATAATTTTGATCACTTTGTATTGATATGAGCATAAACTTGCACTAAAATCATCCAACTATATAGTCTAAATAACATGTTGCTCAGAAACTATAACCTTAATCACACTTCCTAACCCCATTTTCTTTCACCAATTTCATGGCATCCATCCAGATTAAAGGGTTAATTACAGTAGAAATTGCTGTTTAATTCAAATATTGTAGGAGTTGTCCATCGATTTGGTCCCATTTTCCCTTTATCAGTTTCTCATTAGAATGTTGGATGCTTGAAAACTACTGGTTAAAATCTAACAGTATTTCCCGCCTTTTTGGACACATTTCAAGTACTAAAGATCCATATTTTAGATTCTTCTTTTAACACTTGGAGCTCTAATTTCGTAACCCGCTTCTTTTTTTGGAGATGGGTTGCAAAAAAAATCTACTAGTTAAAATATAGGACCAATAACAAAATGGTCATACTTTCATTTATGGTTTTACAAAATAGTCATACTCAAGTTTTGAATTCACAAAATGATCATTTTCCATCCGACTTAACCATTTTCAAAAAATCGGTGTTATCTTTTTAATTGAATACCCCTCTCCTGTTCCAAAATACGCTACCACCACCACCATTTGAACCCCTACCACTACCATCAGAGCTCCACCACCACCACCACCTGAACCCCTACCATCTAAACCTGAATATGAACCCCCACCATCTGAACCTAAACCTGAACCCCCACCACCACTTGAACCACCCCACCACCACCACTTTACCTTGAAAAGTATTCAGGGATATTTAGGTATATTCAAAACCATATTTAACTGTAGGTGGTAGGACAAACCTGACTTAACTCTTACACTAACGGCCAAATGACTCTTTTGTAAAGTGTTCGTATCAGTGTGACCCTTTTGTAAATCGGGTATAAATGGTATGACTGTTTTGTAATATCCCCTAAAATCTAACAGACCAACACTTGTTGGTGATCGGATATCTAGTAGGATTGCTCTGAAACTCCCATATCATGCATTGACAATTTTTAGCTCTTGCACCGCCGCGACTAGTGAATGATTACATTCCCACTCGTGAGACGCTGAAAATTTCAGTACTACTTTTCAATTTATTTGCTTTAGGAGGAAATTATGACGAAAAATTCAGCTTCAGTTTTGTTTTATTTGGTGTCATAAGAGCATCTCCAATGGTTCAGTGATTAAAATCGCGAAAAACCCATAGAGCCTCTTTTTTTTTTATTTGATCGGTCGAAAGGAAAGATTCATTAAAAAAATACACACACAAGCCGTATGTAAGCGAATAAACTTTCAAATCAGGATGAAAGCTCTAACAAAGGTAATAGCACAAAAAGAAACTACAGGCCTAGATAATTAATTGAGCGAGATAAACATCGCATACTTGTAGTTTGCAAACAGAACAAGAATGTTGGCCACTCTAAGAAGTGCTCTCATCGATATCCTCTAATCTTAAATTCTTGTGATTTTTCACAACATCACTGCACGTCTCTCGACACTTTTGCTTCTGAGATGGAAAACTTAGATCCCATTTAAAACCAAAATCCACAAGTTTATTTGTTGAAATATTATTATAAGTATCAAGAGATTTTGAAGAACTATTATTTTTTGTGCTCAAAGTTTCATTATGAAAGAGACCCGTCGCTTTAGACTTTAAGGTCACATTTTTACTCGATGCCAAAATTGGTTCGGATGAAGATTGTTCCGGATGCTCATCTCCATGTCTTCAATTTCTAGTTTCGATGTCACAACCTCCTCCTCATTTTTTTCCTTCTTGCATATTCTTTTATTTTCTTCCCTAACTTCACCGAAATGCATGTTGAATATCTCAACTTCTAGGATTTTTTTTTCTTTTCAGATTCCTTTAACGGGGTTTTAGAGGAGCTTCTTGTGAATCCATTGACGCAAATTTTGTGGATTTTCATCCAAAAATTCGTTCAAGGCATGCATTTTAAATTTTAAGTTTTTTTTCTTCTTGATGTTGATTTAATGAATTTTTTATTGCATTTGATGATTGATATTAGATGAATTAGATGATATGTGTTCAAATAAATGATTGAAATTGATATTTAGAATTTTTTATGTTTAATTTAGGGTAGATTGAGTTAGTGCGATGAAAATGATTGAAATTTTTATTTATGATGCAAATGAATGAAATTTGGATCAAAATGCAGAGTTCCAGGT
Source organism: Papaver nudicaule (assembly GCA_023529015.1). Taxonomy (NCBI): domain Eukaryota; kingdom Viridiplantae; phylum Streptophyta; class Magnoliopsida; order Ranunculales; family Papaveraceae; genus Papaver; species Papaver nudicaule. Next base: position 13,373 of record JAJJMA010089223.1, read on the forward strand.
TGTATCGGAATCGCTGATGTAGTGCACCAAGGTTACAGTGACGATAGTGATGAGAGTTTTTGTTTGTTGCTACTGGTGGAAAAAAAACCAACGTTTCTACAGTACTCGAGGAAAATAAGAAAGAAAACCAAGCTTCGACTTCTAAATCTCCAACCACTAGGGAGAAAATAAGATTGAAGCTTAAAAGGTCAATGTAATTCTTTTGAGGAATACTCATTTTCAATTTTCCTGATAAAAAGTGTAATCAACACATTACTCGAATGAGCGGATGTTTAAATCTAAATTATTAGTTAATGATTTTTTTTTATAGATATGTGTAATTTATTTTTGTTTGGATGATTATTGGATATGAAATAAACTCATTTTCACATACACAGTGTCCGTGGATTGGCGGTGTAACGGAAGTGTGAAAAAACATGGTTACATAAACATTTTATTGTTGATGGTGTAAACTGGTTGTAGGAGAAAAAAGGTCATACTGGATAATTTAGGTTGTGTTTATCCAAACAACGCAAGCACTCGACGTTGTTTCAAACAGCGCAGATTCTTAGGAATATTCTAATTTGTGCAGTTTGAAATAGCGAAAAGCAATTGTTTGGGAGCGAATAAATTCACACCCAAAACACGATTGATTGATGATGATATATTGATGATGTTTTACCCTCCACTTAATGATTAAGATGGGAGGAACCTGCAAAACAAACAAAAAGGGCTCCGACGCCCAAGTAAGTATGAGATTTAGGTGCAGGAGTTTTAGGGTTGGATGATCATACCTTTTGGGGATTAGATCCCCTGTATTTATATATACAAAAGACTTGGCCGAGAAAACATCTAGAAACTTCTAGAATATTCTTTGGGCCTATTAGCGGGCTTTGGGCAATTTTATATAGGGTACACACATCGCCCCCTCTTAACTTCCAACTTGTTGTGGGGTTAAGAAGTTCGGATTCCCTTTGCACTAACGGCCCGCCCCCAAGCATGAGTAATGGTTGTCGTAGTAAACCGTAATTCGCCCCCACTGTTTGGGAAGATATTACAAAGATGCCCCAACTGTACCTGCAATAAATTTGCTCGTTTGCTAGACGAGACTTGTTGCCATGTAATGGTCTTTTGATGCTCGTGAGCTAGACGAGACTTGAGTTGAGTGCTTGCTGCTTGGCAAGACTTTCGTTGTGTACCTTGCATCTTTGAAGGCTTTTTGTAGTGTGCTTACAGCTTGGCAAGGCTTTTTGCTCGCAACGTAACAAGGCTGAAGCGCTGGCCGCTTGGGCTGTCTGGCTGTTTGCTTGTGTTGAGTACGAGACTTTAGACCAACCACGATCGTTGGGCTCGTGGTTGAGACGAGACTTTGTGCTTGCACTGATACAAGTCTTTATACTCACGAGCTAGGCGAGATTTTATGCTTGCGATAAGAGCAAGACTTAAGTGCTCACGTGCAAGGTGAGGCTTTGGTTGCTTGCGATGTGATGCAAGGCTAAACATTGAAGGGGTCTGAGCAATCATCTACTCCATACTGTGGGGAATCGAAAGACGATTCTAACGAGCCAAAAATCACTCAATTCGGATGAGAAACGAAGGAGATATTGACGAAACAAGATTGTGAAGGTGCGCGCGCGTAATAGATGACGTAGCGCTGACTAGACCAGGTTTGAACACGTGGTAGTCCTGACAGGACCAAAGTTGATGACGTGCCAAAAGTCTGGCCCACTGTTGATGACGTGGCACAGCTTGATAGGCCATCTCGGTTGACGTGGCATTGATGCCTAGACATCTAATGCTGACATGGCGATGTTGACTTAGCCGATGTGTGACGTGTCTCAGCTGACTCATCTGGTTTTGCTGACATGGCAAGATGACTGTGCGTATTCTGATTACCCACGCGCTGACTGGGTGTTGCCTAAGAAGCACTGAATCGCTGCTGGAAAGACTGCTGGACCGTATTGGATGGCTTGGATCTGCTGGATCAGGTGCTGTACTTGAGGCCAGACCAGATCAGACGAACCTGATTGGCTGGATATGAAGTTCTACGTGCGGTTGGATCAAATCTGACGAACCTGATTCATTGATTTCCTGCAACGCTTATTTCTGTTGCTGTTCTGATGGTTTCTGCCACCTTCCTTCAGCGTTTTCAGCGACGCTTTATTCTTCTTTTCGCGACGCTTTTTCCGAGAACCCTAACTGTTTTTTTGTTTCTCTTTTTCCGTGAACCCTAAAATTGGGTTTTTATTTGTGAGGATTCATGCACGTTTTCCTAGGTTTTTCACGACTTTTCTCAATAGAAAAACACGATCCTTTTACACGAATCCCCTTAGTCGGCGCCAATGTTTGGGAGCGAATAAATTCACACCCGAAACACGATTGATGATGATATATTGATGATGTTTTACCCTCCACTCGATGAATAAGATGGGGAGGAACCTGCAAAACAAACAAAAAGGGCTCCGACGCCCAAGTAAGTATAAGATTTAGGTGCAGGAGTATTTAGGGTTGGATGATCATACCTTTTGGGGATTAAATCCCCTGTATTTATATAGAGAATAGACTTGGCCGGGAAGACGTCTAGAAGCTTCTAGACTCTTCTTTGGGCCTATTGGCGGGCTTTAGGCAATTTATATAGGGTACACACAACAATTTTTTTTGCGCTAAACGAAACAGGGTACAAAACTCGATTCTACTTAGCATTCGAGTTTTTTTTAAAGACGAAGTTAGCGTTCGAGTTTTATGTAAAGAGAAGTAGAGGAGAGGAAATAGGCAACGATTTTTTCTAGATTGAAAGGCTAAAATAAAACCATAAAACTTAGCCTTATTTAGTTTCTTTGTGTTGCATTTAGCAATATTAGAACATGAATACACCAAGATAGCTTCACCACAAGTTAAAGGGACACTTGCTAGAGAAGTAATTTCTAGTGCCCCTTTTTACATGAATAAATTCTAAGATAGTTTTCTGGTTTCTACGGTGGGTCAGTAAATGTCACTTTAGACAGTGTTACTGGTAATTTCTAGTGCCCCTTTTTACATGAATAAATTCTAAGATAGTTTTCTACGGTGGGTCAGTAAATGTCACTTTAGACAATGTTCCAGGAAGAGATCCTCCCAAACCGGCTTACAAGGTTTGGGTTGTCCAAGACTTATATACTTCACATATCCAAGAAATCAGGAGATGTGGGACTATTCTTAACACTCCGTGGGCCAAATTTCAAATAAACGGGCTAAACACTGTCCACAAACCACCCAAACACCCGCTCTGATACCATGTAGAAATTCGTGGGCCTAACTAACCTTGAAAATCGGGTTACAAGGTTAGGGTTATATACTTCACATATCCAGGATATCAGGCGATGTAGGACTATTCTCAACGGTAAATGTCACTTGCATAAAAAGGATTGTCGGCTACACATAAAATTGAAAAAAAAAGTAAAGAGTAAACAATCTTGATTCACTGCACGCTTCTGAAATGGGCAGTAGTAGATAGAAATTTCTAGACTGGATAATCTTTTTTTTGATACGAAAGACTGGATAATCTTTTTTTTTTATAGAAATTTCTAGACCGGATAATCTTGCCAACAACTTATTATGAGTAAAAAAAACAGCTAAAAGAATTCGACCTCAATCATGTCGCCCATATAACCCAATTACATAGCAAGATATTAGAGCAAGCACTATGGTTCCCATTTAATAGAGAATTCTCTATTGAATAGAGATAGGCAACTACTATGGTGCAAAATTTCCCTATTGAATAGACATAGAGATGGACTTCTCTATTGCCTGCTACCAATCCGTAGCAGGCAATAGCAATAGAAATGCGAGGTGGAAATCCAATTCCCGCAGAAAACTTTTTACGGAAACTCGATTTCCGCCGAAAAGTCATGCGAGAATTGGATTTCCGTCCCATAAATATTACCGTTTGACCTTTTTTTCCTTACACCCTCTCTACACCTCAACATCTAACCATCCATCTTTCTATTTTTTCAAAATTCAAAAAAACTATCCGTTGGGATCTCTTCTATATAAGAAAATTCACCCTCTTTGACAAATCCACCCCAATCAATCTTGTTTCTATTGATTCTTTCTTTCTCCCTTCAAATTTTCAAATTTTTTTCATCACCAAATCAAAGTGGCGACCAATTACACCAAGTTAGAAGATCTAGCAATTACTTACTCTTTCATTCGTAGCCGAATGAATGGTATGGTGGGAGAAGTGGAACCTTGGCAACCGGCGTTTTGGATTCGTGTTTTTGATGTGTTCGCGAGAGTTACAAACAATCCAAATGGTCGAGATAGAAATAGAATTAGAAGTCGATGGAACCGCATTAGTGGAGACATCTCCGAGTTTTGTCGAATTATGAGAGCTATGTACCAAACAAATACAAATGTGTCACATGAAGAATTGGTCAGAAGATCTATGTCTCGATATTATCAGCTCAATAACCGGGCATTCGTGTTTGGTGAATGTTATGAAAGATTGAGGATTTACAATGATGTGTTATGAAATGTTAAGAGCAACGTGATGGAATCTATTTGGCAAGATATTAGTAGTTTTTTTTTCATCTTTGCAATGTAGTTGTAATCGCAAGTTTATCTAGTCATGTAGCAATCAAGTTAGCAAAATAAAAAGTACCAATATTAATTCCAAGTTTCAAGTTAGCAAATAAAAAGTACTACTAAAGTTATACGACAAAACTAAAGTTGGCGAGCATTTGGGTTGTTGAGCAATCCAGTGAACGTTCCTACTCCCTCAGCATCAGCCATGTCCCAGTCAGTAGTAGTAGTAGTACTCTGTGGCCAAGTTTGCACAAATTTCTCAGTTTGTTGCACAAATTGCTGATTCCGATATTGAAATGAAGGAAATTGTTGGTAATCATGCGATGACTGAGAAGTCGTAGGTGCTTCTTGGGGTCGATAAAAATCTCCGGGTGGAGTTTCCCTAACAAAACTACTGGTATTAGTGCTGGTACTTGCACTCTCATAGAACAGATAATAAGCTTCCCCATGACCAATGTAAGCTAGCTCCCGACGAACTGAACTAGAGCTAGAAGATGCATCCATTTGATGGTGGAGGTCCGCTGTATAGTCATACATATAACTGTTCAGTGCAGCATTCTTGTCGGCGAGATACTGGCTATACTTGCACCATTGTTCCTGTTTCATGATTTGTATTATAGCATTTTGATATGAATATAAACAAAATATCGCAATTCAAACATAAAATACTATTATATTTATACTTACCGCTGTACCAACAGTCGGATCAAATGTGTGTACCTCCTTCATGTATTCCTCACCTAACATTCTATTCATTGCTCTACCATCATTGCCACAAATGACAGCATAAGGCGGCTCCTGGTATGGAAACTGCGGATGGGGAGTTAAAATATACTCTGGAACATATGTCGATTGAGTAAGGCTCGGTTGATCGCGAATTGGAGGTTCCACGCGCGCAACATAGACATTCCCAGCATGCACAACTGTGGGCAAATAAGGTCCAACAGAATGGCTTTTCTACCATGCATAAAACTCATCTTCTGTGGTCTCGCAGTAGTGCATAATATTGTGTCCACCACCCACATAAATTCCCATTTCTTCTGAGATACCACACAATTTTGGCGGTGGATCAATGGGAATTACTACTTTTCCCTGAGTCTGACGAAGACATCTTTCCCCTAGGTACAAGAAGTATTCTCGGTTTATCGGATCATAAAACGGACAACGTTGAACGGACAACCTTCTAGCATTTGCAACATCTCCAATCCCATAGTAGCTACTACGATTCCACGACATCCATGTGATACCAATTTGATCGAGAGAATCCAATTGGTTCCGAGCCAATAGCAAAGAGTGAGTACCGGTATTTCTTTGTGTACCTTTTCCCTTCTTCATATGTCCCTTGTCACATAATTTTGCAGCAGGGAAGAAATCAGGATTACCTTGACCCTCGTCTGTATTTTGCTTCAATAAAGGTATATACGACCAAAACCAAGGCTGCAAAAACACGAAGAAAAAATTATCAATGATAAGAAGCGTTCAAGTTTGTTGTTGTATAAACGGGAAAGGTTTACGTACCAATAAAATGTACCAGAAGCATTCCAATTCGCCGGACTTCTTGTGTGTGACCGCATTATCCAATGCAGAATACAACCTTCCCATTATTGCTTGACCCCAATCGTAAGTGTTTACCTTTTCCAAATCAACCAGTAATCTAAGCCAACTTAACGGAGTAACATCGTTCTTGTTTGGAAACAAAACATTGTCGATCACCCACATTAGAAACATCCGAGCAACGTTCTCCACATCAGAAACTTCCCATTGATCTAAGGGGGTCTTTTTCCATGTACAAATGTATTTTTTGATCACACTCAACTTAATCCCAGATTTTTTTGTTAACACATTCCTAACATAGTCTCTAGTTTCATCATTAACCACATAGTATCCATCTTCATTAACCGCCGGACGTGTTTGTTGTTCTTCTTCCACGGCGTTATCTTTATCTTTTATATATGGTGGTTTTACCCACGGAAGTAGAAAATCTGTGTAGAAATGGCCAAATGCTGCCCAATCCTCCGAATTGAAATCGATCAAATCAATAAGGGTACCACTTCCAACAGCTATACATGTAAGCATTGTAAAATCCCAAGGAGTGAACCCAATTTCAAATCTAGGAGCATGAAAGGTATGCGTGGTGTGCCACCATCTCTCAGTAATGGCACTTACCAATCTATTATCAGCATTCCCTGGATAATCTACTTCAAATATCTTGCCAAATCCACAATTATCGACGATTCTCTTACAATCCGGATGTCGACTTACAATTTTGTATAGTGCAGGAAGACTAGCGGCGCTACCTCGGGTATTGATTTGACCCTCGTCTGCTGCCGGAGGAAGTTTTCTAACATGGCTATGACAGTTCTTCGACGATACGATTGTAGTTGCATGTATGGTAGGGATCATTTTGAACAACAATTCAATCCTACAATGCATAAGAGCAACATCAAATGCAATACAATCAACAATTGATGATCAAATATAATACAATCAACAATCGGATAGGTCCATCAAATTACAAATGCATAAGAATTCCATCCTAAATCATCAAATTTCAAGCAATTTCAAACCATTCCAACATTTCAAGCAAATTTAACCTAAATCAATAACAATCACCAAAGGGTTTCATGAAATTATGGTATATGTACGTTAGAAGAACATTAAATAGTTGTTTTGGTTGCATTTAATCATTCAAATACATTGAAAATCATGATCAAACAAAAAAAACCCAATTTGGAAACCTAGAATAAAGAACTCACCTTTATCAAAATTTCTTGATGAAAACTGAAATTGATTGTTTGTATATAACCTTCCTTGATTAGTGAACGCACTCTTTTGATTTGGTTGGTAAATTTGGACTCCAAATTGATGAAGATTAAAATTTTGTGGGAGAAGAAGAAGAGAAAACGAGGAAGAAGAAAAGAAAAGAAACTGAAATGAGCATCAGGTCGCAGGG